>CM042172.1:70723483-70725983 GCA_023376005.1 Doryteuthis pealeii | reverse complement strand
ATAAGCCCTAGTTGAGAGCGGTAGACAGACGATAGGATTGCACTACTGTTGTTGTATACCCTTTCTTTCCTTACTTCTATTCTTCTGCTCATCTTTGGTATCTTGCGTTCATCTTCTAGCGTCTGGACTTCGTCTTGGTGGTTGGTCGTCCTTGATTCATTTTTTCTTCTAGGTCAGTCTTGTTGCCAAGACATTCATCAACCACAAAACCATATTATTTATTTAAACCTTTATTTACTTAACTAAACATATTTCTCTAACTAACATAGCGTGCGTGTGCAGTGAGCTTCAGCTAAGTTAGAAACATCTTATCTGCTTGTCGTCCAAGCTGAAACTGAAGACCCAACCAGGTCCCACGTGACTTAACGTATTTCGCCCGGCTTTCTGTAATATTCCATGGAAAGTCCCACCCGTGATATGAAAAGGGCCATCCCTTCTGAAATACAGGGGGTTGACAATAATCTATGCATAGATTATGTAACACTGCAATCGGCTAGAATACTCAGAAGAGTCCTGGAGACCTGAGGAGACTTGTTATCACTTCATTGGGAATTATTCTATGATTATTATTCTAAAGATAATTGCCTAGAGTTTAAAATTTTTATTTTTATTTTATTTATTTATCTATTTGCAAATTTAAAAAAAGAAGCCATATTTTTAAATTTAGGCCGTAAACATAAATTGTAAAAGTAAAATGAAATATTGTCTCTTAAGCGTTACGCGTTAAAATATTTTAAGATATCTAAGTTTAATTTTTATCAGTGTTGAAACAGGGACACGCTAAAAAGTTGGGCACACCCAAATTTCAGTTCATGACATGCAATACTCCACTGTTTTACGGCATATCAACCTCAGTGGGTCATTTAATGCCGATAAAGTTTTGAAATAAATCAATTATTAATGGATAATACAATTTTATTTATAAATACATTTTCTATTTAACCCATAGATGGGACCCTAACAGGTACTACCACTCCGGGTCAGAGTGGACCAGGGCAATGGTGATGAAGGGGTGCTCCACATTCCCAAACCTCCAGAACTGGAACCTCACCATCAGATAGAGTTTAACGTCATTCCCAGGACATATAGACCCGCAGCCACCGCCTTCTAGCACCCATATGATAAAAAGGGGCTGGGCTTGCCATAAGGGCAATAGGGTTGGGAAAATCATATAGGAGCTAGAGCTTGACGTGACCAGCCGATTGATCGGAGGGGGCCTAGATAGGACCAAAGTGGAGTATTGCATGTCATGAACTGTTCATCCACCTTTAAATTTATGCCGTAACCATAAATTGTAAAAATAAAATGAAATATTGTCTTTTAAGCGTTATGTATTAAAATATTTGAAGATATCTAAGTTTAATTTTTATCAGAGTGTTGAAACAGGGACACGCTAAAAGTTGGGCACACCCAATTCCAGTTCATGACATGCAATACTCCACTTTGCCCTATCTTGGCTAGACAGCCGGTCGGAGAGACCCCCTCCGATCAATCGGCTGGTCACGTCAAGCCCTAGCACCTATATGATTTTCCCACCCTATTGCCTTATGGCAAGCCCCAACCCCTTTTTTATCATATGGGTGCTTGAAAGCGGTGGCTGCGGGTCTATATGTCCTGAGAATGACGTTAAATTCTATCTGATGGTGAGGTTCCAGTTTTGGAGTTTTGGGGAATGTGGAGCACCCCTTCATCACCATTGCTCCCTGGTACACTCTGACCCGGAGTGGTAGTACCTGTTAGGGTCCCATCTATGGGTTAAATAGAACAATGTATTTATAAAAAAATTCTATTATCCACTAAGAATTGATTTATTTCAAAACTTTATCGCTGTCGTTGTATGAAGATTATAATAGGTATCCAACAATTCCTACCAAGGATCTTAGGGCTGAGTGTTGAAATAGGTCGGAAAAGTAAAAGTTGATAAATTTTTGTGTTAAAACATGCAATTGATAAGTTCAATAAAACTGCATGTTTTAACACAAAAACAACATAATTCGTATCCTTAGTAATTTCTAAATTCCTTAAATTCTATGCCCATGTAGCGTTAGTTTGTATTCGCCTGGTGGAGTTGTCTGCCCCTTTTAGTTTGATGATGCCCGCTAGGGCACCATAGTATTTAAGCGCCGGTTTCAAACACTTTCGCTCTCTATATAGTTTCAGCAACTACGAGCCACATGGGGTAGATTCTTCTAAACCCTCTCGTGGAGCTCCGCCCCCCTCACATTACTGTAAGTCCTCACAGCATGGACTATTCCTAGTCTCATGTCTGTGCCTTTTATTGTATATCTGTATCATTCATGAATGTGTCTATCTTTATTTGTGTACCTCTTTTTGTATGTACTCTTTACTATGAACGTTGTATCAACTGTTATCCATGTGCTGTGTTTATTAAATGTTTGTCTATTAACCTTCGTCGAAGTTATTTGTATCCAAAGTATGTTGAACTTTGCACCTACGTTACACCCACACCAAACTTTTCCGTTTTACTTTTCCGACCTAT
>CM042172.1:70701451-70720883 GCA_023376005.1 Doryteuthis pealeii | reverse complement strand
GTACACGAGAGAGCATGAAGTGTGATCTGGGGAGGGAGGGAGACTGAAGACTATGATAGAGGTTTTTGTGCCCTGAAGTTCGGCGCTCTGTGACTGGTGAAGTATGTTATGAAAAATATTCTCGGAACGAAATTGCATTTGAAGGCGTCCCTGGAAGGCTTATGTTGATGTGCCGGGCTTTGTGTCCGCTGCTTTTCTTCTGGCCTTCTAGTTCATGGTGTTGCGCCAGGTTGACTTCAGACATGAACGGTCATTGCAGAAGCTGCGCTACTAAAGGGCGGTCTGGGCCAATTTGCAGTGGAAGGGGGCAATGCGAAGGCAGTCCTGAGCCAAATTTTTCCAGCTGGAAGGGCATGCCAAAGGCAGTCTGAGCCAATTTTCCCCAGCTGGAAGGGGCATGCCCAAAGGCGGTCCTGGGCAAATTTCCAGCTCGAAGGGGCAAATGCCAAAAGGAGTCCTGAGCCAAATTTCAAGCTTGGAAGGGCATGCAAGGCAGTCCTGAGCCAAATTTTCAGCTGGAAGGGGCATGCAAGCAGTCTGAGCATTTTCCAGGCTGGAAGGGGCAATGCAAGGCAGTCTGAGGCTAAATTTTCCAGCATTGGAAGGGGCATGCAAAGGCAGTCCTGAGACCAATTTTTCCAGCTGGAAGGGGAAATGCAAAGCCCTAGTATTCTTGCAGACGTCTTGATACGCAGCTGAGGGCGACCAATTGTTGATTACCAGACGAAGTTCCATAAAAATGTATCGTTTGGATTCGTCGTCCATCCAAGTCATTGGGCGAATAGTGAGATCCAGGCATCGGATGAGACGACATCTCGGTCCTAGTAGAGAGCAAAAGCTGGAGGGAGCTGTGCTCTTGTCGGTAGTGCCAAGAATCCACAAGACCACTTGCATTATGGGTCAAGTCTGTGTTGAAAGCACCGCTGCACGCTAGATAACGGTGTAGTTAGCATCCGATGAGTTGTTCAATAGCTGGTGAGATGAGTGACTATTTAAGCAAAAGCATTTACTGTGTGAAAATATGTTGGCCACGGTACCAATTGATACGTGTCACATACCCACATTGACATCGCTAATTGGTGTGTGTGCGAGAGTGAGAGTTCTTCGATAAAGAAGTTCTTCAGGGAATAGAGATATTTGAGAGACAGATTAACTTACTTGTAGGAGTCTTATTTCTTTCTTAGTGATCCTTCTGACCATCCCTCCAGCTGCATCTAGTTGTCTAGTTGGGTTGACTTCTATCTTTCAGTAATTTATGAGAAGATCGTCCCGGTCTCCTGCCTCAAAACTTGCTACCGGTGATTGCTGAAAACCAACCCAGCTACGATTCAGTCGTAGCCGAGGCAGTGTCACTTGAAAGTAAACAACAACTTGGGGCGTTTTGTTTTTTTTTGTTTTTTTCGACATTCACTTACATATAAAAAAATCTAAAACGTTTATTTTTTTCGGTATTTTCATTTTATTTTAATATATTTATTTCCAACAATCTATTACAAGTAAAAAAAATCAAAATATTTAGATATTCTTGTTTATTTAAACTAAAAACAAGACATTAAACAAACATAAATAAAAGAAAATCTGAATATTTAGATATTCTTTTATATTCTAATAAAATAAAAAAAAAATCTATCTATCTAGTCATCTTCATATCTATCTATTGCTTTCGGCTACGGACTTCAATCGTAGCTGGGGTTGGTTTTTCACCACTCACCGTTAGCAAGTTTTGAGGCAGGAGACCGGGACCGTCTTCCTCATAAATTACCTTTCTTTCTTCCTAAGAGCTGTTTTTCTGACTAAGGGCGATGTAGTCATTGCAATTGAATTAATAAGACATTTTTGTTTAAAATTTTATTTTATCTAGCCCATGATCACCGCGCGGGAGAGACCGGCCTCAGCCCGGCTTAACCCTTCGACGACCAGACTGAATCTCATTAGTCTAACCTCACTCTTCCTTTCTCCCCTTCGCCGCGTCATTCCTCATCCAATCAAAAAAAATGCCACGTGTCTTTGCTGAATCATCATTCAAATTTTTCCGTTACTGATCACGCCACTACTCAAACTTTTCCTCAACTAATAACTCAAACCACCATCATGGTTCCACGTCATAATCATTGCCATAATTCTAAAAAATCAAATATGAAAATGTATTGATTTTTACATTGAATGACTTAAAAAAGGTTGAGATCCTGTAAAACAAAACCACTAACAAACCAACATACCAATACGACCACTGTATTTTCTGCAGAACTCGAGCAAACCAATATATACATTTACCAACCACTCCGCACGAGTAGTATGTGACACAAGGTCAATTTCTTAAGCGGAGTTCAACCAGTCTCTACACTGCCGCTGTGATCCAAAGAAAAGGTAAAGAACCAATGTAGTTGGTTGGTTGGTTAGTTGGTTGGTTGGTTGTTTTGTTTTTTGGCATATCAATCTCGTTGGGTCATTTAATACTAACAAAGTTTTGAAATAAATTCATTCTTAATGGATAATCAGTTTTGTTTATAAGCATGTTTTTCTATTTAACCCATAGATGGGACCCTTACAGGTACTACCACTCCGGGTCAGAGTGGACCAGGGAGCAATGGTGATGAAGGGTGCTCCACATTCCTCCAAAACTAGATCCTCGCCATCAGATAGAGTTTAACGTCATTCCCAGGACATGTAGACCCTCAGCCACCGCCTTCTAGCACCCTGTGTAATTGTTTAAGTTCATTTATTTAACGAATCTTGAAATATTTTCTAAACTAAAATATTTCTTTGCAGTTTAGAAAATATTTCAAGATTCGTTAAATAAATGAAATAAAACAATTACTGACCTGACTTTAGTTTGATGTGTTGTAAATAGTTGACAAAATTATCCGTTTTAATTTTGAGGACGATTTGAAAGTTTAGCCCTTGTAATAATTTCGGTGGGGCTTAGACTACACTACAGAGGTAAGACTCCCTCCCACAAATATTCTCCTGAGTATGACACTATCCCAAATCTGGTAGTGAAGCTCCAGGTCTAGAGTTCTGGGGAATATACAATGAACAAACTGGGTTATTTAACCTTGGTTAGGCAGTTAAGTCAGGTTAGTAATTGTTTTATTTTATAAGATTCGTTAAATAAATGAAATAAAACAATTACTAACCTGACTTGCCAAAAGTCAAGTATTTTGAATCGGAATTTCAAAATTTAGTTTGATGTGTTTCAAATCGTCGTCAAAATTTCCCGTTTTAATTTTGAAGACGATTTGCAAGTTTAGCTATTACAAGCCGTAGTTGTATCAGTACTACTGTAGAGCTACACCCCTTGGAACTTAACAAAGCGCTTAGAAAATAAGCTATATGGAAGCTGAACAAGACCAGCTGCCTATCCAAGGTTAAAGAGCCCAGTTTGTTTAGTGTATATTGCCCAGAACTTTAAAACTGGGTCTTTACTACCAGATTTGGGATAGTATTATACTCAGGAGACCATTGTTTGGGTGGAGGTAGGATCTTACCTCTGTAGTGTATTCTAAACCCCACCGAAATTATTCCAATTCGTAGTTGCATCAGTACTACTGTAGAGCTACACCTCTTGGAACCTAAAGAAGCGCTTAGAAAATAAGCTATATGAGAGTTGAACAAGATCAACTGCCAAACCAAGTTTAAAGAGCCCAGTTTATTCATTGTATATTCCCCACAACTCTAAAGTGGAGCCTCACTACCAGATTTGGAATAGTGTCATACTCAGGGTGACCATCTTTTATTGGTGGGGGGGATCTTACCTCTGTAGTGTAATTTATGCCCCACCAAAATCATTAAAAGGGCTAAACGTCTTCACCAACTGATCTCACTGATAAATTCATGCGACAATTATTCCAAGTAGTAATTGCATCAGTACTACTGTACGGCTACACCTCGAAGCACTTAGAAAATAAGCTATATGGGAGTTGCACAAGAGCAACTGTCTAACCAAGGTTAAATAACCCAGTTTGGTCATTACATATTCCCCAGAACTCTAGACCTGGAGTTTCACTGCCAGATTTGGAATAGTGTCATACTCAGGAGACCGTTTTTTGGGGAGGGGGTCTTACCTCTGTAGTGTATTCTAAACCCTACTGAAATTATTACAAGGGCTAAACTTGCAAATCGTCCTCAAAATTAAAACGGAAAAATTTGACGACGATTTGCAACACATCAAACTAAAGTCAGGTAAGTCAGGTTAGTAATTGTTTTATTTCATTTATTTAACGAATCTTGAAATATTTTTTAAACTAAAATATTTAGAAATAGTTTAGAAAATATTTCAAGATTCGTTAAATAAATGAAATAAAACAATTGCTAACCTGACTTGCCCAAAAAAAGTCAAGTATTTTGAATCGGAATTTCAAAATTTTAGTTTGATGTTTCAAATCGTCGTCAAAATTTTCCGTTTTAATTTTGAGGACGATTTGTAAGTTTAGCCATTACAAGCCGTAGTTGTGTCAGTACTACTGTAGAGCTACACCCCTTGGAACTTAACAAAGCGCTTAGAAAGAGCCCAGTTGGTTCATTGTATATTCCCCAGAACTCTAAACTGGTGCTTTACAACCATTTCTGGGATAGTATTAGACTCAGGAGACCATTTTTGGAGAGGGGGGAGAGGGAGGATCTTACCTCTGATATGTAGTCTAAGCCTCACGTAAATCCTATTGGGGAAAATAAACTTACCATTAATGTCCTGGGAGATGAGCATATAATTCACGTCTTCACCAACTGCATATGTTTTGCTCAATCACATTTTAATGGACTTAGCCACGAAAATCGCCATATCTCTATTCATCCCCACCTTGTAAATTTAATTCTGTCCGACCAACAACCACCCACCCCCCAATCTATTGTCTTTACCCCTCGCGCTTGATTATTGTTTTCAGCTCCTTCACCCTTTTTATCTTTCTATCCCCATCCCCCGCTTCGATACCTCCGTCCCAATCATCTGGATTGACAAAGGGGCTTTTCTACAGAACGACTTTCAAGACTTATCTACGCTTATCGTATTACACCAGCCCATTAAAAGGTGCCAGTGATTGGATCATTACTCTCTCTCTCTCTCCCTCCCCCCCCCCCTCTCTCTCTCTCTCTCTCACTTTCGCTCTCCCTTTCTCTCTTTCTGTATTTCTGTCGCTATATTTTTCTCTCTTTCTCTCCGTATATCAGTCTGTCTGTCTGTCTCTCTCTCTGTATGCCTGTCTGTTTTTTCTGTCTATCTCTTTCTCTGTCTTTTTTCTCTCTCTCTCTTTAATTCTTTCTTTCTTTCATTTACTCTCTCTCTATCTCTCTCTCTTTAATTCTTTCTTTCTTTCATTTACTCTCTCTCTCTCTCTCTCTCTCCAAAGTTATAGCCAGTGATTGGGTCGTTACACTCTCTTTCTTTGTCTATCTGTCTGTATCTCTCTTTCTCTCTGTCTATCTATCACCCCCCCTCTCTCTCTCTCTGTATTTCTCTCTGTTTCTGTATGTCTGTTTCTCTCTGTCTCCCTCTCCCCCTCTCTCCAAGTTATAGCCCGTTATTGGATCGTTACACACACATATATATACACACACACAGAAACACACACACTCTCTCTCTCTCACCCTCTCTTTCTCTGTCACTTTATCGCTCTGTCCCAGTCTCTCTCTCTCTCCCTCTCTCACACTATCTCTCTCTATCTGTCTCTGTCTCTGTCTCTCTCTATCTTTATTACTCTCTGTGTGCTTCTTTCTCTCTGTCTTTGTACATCTGTCTCTTTCTCTCTCTGTCTCTCTTTCTCTCTCTTTGTTTCTGTATGCCTGTTTCTCTCTGTCTCCCTATCTGTCACTCACTCTGTATCGTCACTCTCTTTATCACTCTGTCCCCCCTTCTCTCTCTATCTCTCTCTCTCTCTCTCTCTTTCACCGTATATATCTCTCTCTGTCTCTCTCCCTCTCTTTGTTACTCTCTGTGTACTTCTTTCACTCTGTCTTTGTATATCTGTTTCTTACTCTTTCTCCCTCCATCTCTCCCCTTCTCTCTCTCTCTCTCTCTCTCTCTCTCTTCTCTCTCTCTCTCTAACTTATAGCCTCTGAGCTTATGCCAAGTGACTTTTCCCATCTTCAACGCCCGCGGCGTACAGCAAAATAATGTGGCGTCGGGTGGCTTAAAAAAAAAAACCTCGAACACCCTTGGTCATAATGGAATGTCCCGGGCAATAGCCAGAGTTCAAAAAACCTTTCCTTCTCTCTAATATATTCTCGCCTTTCAAGCCACGTTTAGAGAGAGAGAGAGAGAGAGAGAGAGAGAGAGAGAGAGAGAGAGAGAGAGAGAGAGAGAGAGAGAGAGACAGAGAGAGAGAGAAAAAACTAAAAAAAAAACCCAAAAAAACCCCTCCTACTCCAACCACCATATAAAGTTACTATTTCCTCGAAGGATTGTCTCCCTTCCCTTTAATATAAAGACGCTAATACCGCCACCGGCCGTTGCATTCTACTGCCCATACCCTCTCCTACTCCTGCCAACGAAAACCTCAAGCCATCCCTCCCCATGACATGGCCAAGCTGTGACAACATTGTAAACATTATTACTAACAGGCATTGCAAAGGAACGTATAAGCCCCTGGCGCCCTGGGCCAAATCGTGCGCATGTGCACATTATAGGATAAAATGTAAATATGATGCAATCCTCACCATTTTAAATCTTCCGTAAGAAAAATGATAATAAATAAAACAAATGACAAAAAAAAGGAGAAAAAAAGAAAAAAAAAAGATGTTCTGAATAGACAATAGAAAAAAAAAATAACAATATTGACGATAATAATGAAAAATAAAAACAATAACTGAATAATAATAATAAAAACATTGATCATTTAAAAACAAGAGGAAATGGTCTATGGAAGACCATAAATAACAAAAAAAAAAACAAAAAAACAAAAAAAGAACAATATCGTACTGTTCAAAACAAAAGCTATATATATATATATATATATATATATATATATATATACACACACACACACACACACAAATTATATATATAATATATATATATATTATATATGTTATATATATATATATATGTATATATATATATATATAAGTATACAAAAAGCAAAACAAAACAAAAACGATCAATGAATCAAAGAAATAAAGAAATAAAACTAAAAGGCAATATAATTCTTTCATTCTTTAACATATTTACGATTTCTTTCATTTTTTACTTCATTTTTTCTCTTATTTTCATTATTTAATATATTTACTTTCATTTTTTCTTGATTTCTTCACTTTCTTTTATTTATTTACAATTTTTCATTTTTTTTCTTGATTTCTTCACTTTCTTTCATTTATTTACGATTTCTTTCATTTTTTCTTGATTTCTTCACTTTCTTTTATTCTTGAACATATTTACGATTTCTTTCATTTTTCTTTCTTCATTTTTTCACTTTCTTTCATTCTTTAATATATTGACGATTTCTTTCATTTTTTTCTTGATTTCTTCACTTTCTTTCATTCTTGAACATATTTACGATTTCTTTCATTTATTTTTCTTTATTTCTTCACTCTCTTTCATTCTTTGATATATTTACGATTTCTTTCATTTTTTTTTCTTGATTTCTTCACTTTCTTTCATTCTTTAACATATTTCCTATTTCTTCCCTTATTCTTTCATTCTTTTCCATATTTTCCCCCCCATATTTTTAAGATTTCTTTCATTTTTCTTCCAAATCTTCCCGATTTCTTCTCTCTTTTTCATTCATTAAAATATTTCTTGCTTCTTTCCTTATTCTTTCATTCATTACCATATTTACGATTTCTTTCATTTTTCTTCCAATTCTTGCAAGTATTGGTAAGTCCTTCGGCAATAATTGCAAAATGGATGTCTTTCAGTATCAGTGATTAACTAGACACGCAGTAGGGCTGTTGATTGGCTGGGGTTTAGACCACGTGACCAAACTTAGTCTATACATTTTTAAAGTGGTGTATGGTAGCACACCTTATATACAAAAAAATTTTATGGGGGTATGTGGTCTAATGGTTAGAGTCGCAGGAAATGAATTCATCGACCCGAGTTCAATTCCTGGACGAAGCTGTTTGCATTTCACATGGTGCTAATACCCTTGGCAAAGGTATAATTCCGATTCTCCCTCCAGCTATGGGTGAATAGCAGGGAAGACTGGGCTCTTTAATCATGAATAAGTACCCAGTTTAAGAGAAGGAAAACTCATCTTTAACTTTTAAATTATTGGTACATATTTGTTTCTCTTATTTTTAAAAATTGAAAACTCAATTAATAAAAAAAGGTTTTATCTTATCTTATTATAATGGAGATTATGTGTTTGTAACAAAAACTAATTGACGTCACAATTCTCTTAATTATATTTTCAATGATTATTAAATAATCCTTCATCATCATCATCATGTCGCGCAAGTAGCACGGACATTCATGACAATCTCACGCCAACCCTCCCTATCATTCATTGCCCCCGGGAGCTCATCTGCGCAGCATCCAGCATCCACACATAGTTGGTCAATATAGGTCCTGGCTGGGCGGCCCACACTAGCACGCCCATGTTTTGGCTTCCACAGGAGTATGTCGCTTATGAGCTCGTCCTTTCTTCTCCAGAAGTGTCCCGCATGCCTAGTCCGTCTTACTCGTATGGTTTGGGAGATGGAGGGCAAGTGGCCATACTGCTGCCTCCTTGTGGGGTGCTGTTTCCACGACTTGTTTAAGACTGCACGCAGCATTCTTGTGCAGGTCCATCTAGCTTATTTTCAAGGCGCTTCGTTAGGGTCCAGGTGGTGCATCCATACAGCAATAATGATATAACCACAGCCTGGAAGAATTGTCGCTTCAGCTTGTCAGCGAGATCGGACTTCCATATGACTGCCAATTTTTTGGCCAACCATGCCTTTCCTATTCGTGTATTGATATCGCTCTCTGTGGATGAGATATTACTACCTAGGTATGTGAACTGTTCCACCATTTTGGGAGGCTTACCGTCAAGTGTGAGGATGTCTCCTTTCTTTTTGAAGCTTTAGTCTTAATTAGCATCTTATTTATTAACTACTAGAAGTGACCACTCGGCCTCGCCTGGGTAGAGGGGAGACTTTTTAAAAGTTGGTTTCGCAGATCCATTATTACTTATCGCGAGTGAGATCCTCACTGGTTGGCCCATAAAAATCCCCACGGAAAATATATAACACTATAGTTAGAAATTTCCATTCAATGATTAACAATTTTTAAAAATATGAGATATAAATGATGCAATTAATTCAATCAATCAATATCATATTCCAAAAAATCAAAAAACATATTTAAAAAACATACAAAAAAAGATAAACAAAAATAATATGCCAATGACTTTCCCTTCTGTTACTTTTCAAATTTGAATGTTTAAATATCTTCCCAAACATAAATCAAATCTTCATTATTTTTGCTCAAAAGCCAAGCCCAAGTGATATTTTAATGTGTATATACATTTACTTTTTTGTTAATTGTTTTTATTTTCGAAGTTTCCTCCGGACATACATACACACAACTGCCCTTTATATATTTATAGATGTCTTTATTAAAGAGTTAAGTTTGTCTTAAAAGATCCTATGTTATTAATGGATTTAAAATCCTGCAATGTGTGTTATATATCACCAAGAAATAAAGGTTTACAATTCAAAGGTTAAAATAGTGAGACAGACTGGGCTCTGTGGTCTTCAAAAGGCAACCAATTGAAGAGAAGGAAATTATAGTTCTGTGCATGTATCTCAAAGTACCAGAGACTTATATGTGTCATTATCAAATTTACATATTGTGAATATACCATGGAAACGCATGGTGGAATCGTTAAAGTCATGGGAAATGGACTCGTCATCTCGAGTTCAAATCCGGGACGTGGGAATTACATTCGCACTTAGTGCTAATACCCTTGGGGCATATATTAATCTTACTCTCCCTCCAGCTATGGGTAAATAGTAGGGCAAACTGGGCTTTTTAACCTTGGTTAAGCAATCAGTCTAGGAGTAGGACAAATCTGAATTCAAACCTTTTAAGCTGAGCTCAATAAATTGAACTTGTGTCACATTCTGCTCGTGCAGAGGGGTTGGTATATATATATATATATATATATATATATATATATATGTGTGTGTGTGTGTGTGTATGTGTGTAAAAGGAAACTGGAAGTGAATCCGACGGTATGTTGAAAAAATAAATAAAGGAAAGAAAGTATAGAATGGATAAAATAGGATATTTTAATCAATTATACTTTCACGTGTTTCGGTCAGGAGTTTATCCATGTGCACATTATTCAAACTATTATTATTATTAAATAACGAAATGAAATGAAATAATGATAATAGAAAAAAATGTAGAAATGTTCCGCACACAAAGAAAATTCGACCTTCATCAGAGTAAATCCTCATTTGAAATGGAATTCGTTGGAAAAAGCGGAGAATTTTTGAAATGTTCAAAAAAAGAACTTTTTAAAAAATTCACGTTCAGACGGGGTCGAGAAAAACGGTTAATGACGTCATATCGCTTGCGAACAGATTTTGACGCGGCGAGAAGTTTTGGAATTCTAAATTTTCAAAGCAGGAGGGATTTTATTTATTCATTTATTTATTTAATTTATTTATTCTTTTTTAAATAGAAACTATACGTATGTGTGATTTGTTGGTGGTTATATATATATATATATATATATATATATATATATATATATATATAATATACCAAGCGCGTTGGTAGATCCTTGCGGAGAGAAAAAACCCAGCAGAGAGTTTGATTGTAAAAATATACTACCAAACATCAACCGGGAAGAAAAAAAATTTTGAAAAAAAGAAAAGACCAAGATATTCGTACCAACAAAAAATAAATCTATTGGTACAGTATTTGGCCAAAAGAAAAACAATTTATATGTATATATATGTATATAAGATATATATATATTCATATAACCGCTAGGAGAAGCTAATCTGTAAAAAGTGCTCGATACCTAAGTAGAGCCAAGTAATAAAGATAATCTACTGAGTCAGACGAACCTACTATTAGTTTCGCATAAAGCTCTTCAGGGCTAAAATCTGAGTCAGATTTTAGCCCTGAAGAGCTTTATGCGAAACTAATAGTAGGTTCGTCTGACTCAGTAGATTATCTTTATATATATATATATATATATATATATATTATATATATATATACATATTTATTATATATATATATATATACATTTATATATATATATATACATTATATATATATATATATATATATATATATATATATATATATATATATATATATATATTATATATATTATATCATTCAATAGTATGGATAAATTTATGTTCATTTCACAATTGTCAGTGGATCATCTTCGCGCTTGTTCTTGTATTACTTTTGTGCTAGTTTGCCGTATTCATTTATTATGTGCTAGTTAAGATTATATTTCTTTCAAAAATTCCCCTGAAACTTTCGGCCTTACCCTTCTTTAATCTTTTAATAATTGCCAATGTAACAGTTTTATCTTAACATTATGAACTTTTATTTATTTGTTAAATATTTTTTCGCTTTAGAATCTTTTAACTTTCGCTTTCATGTTCATTTCTACTTTCACTTTCATTTCTCTGTATTTTATTTGGTTTTAAATTAATTACATAAAGTGAAATTCAATTTATTTACTAAGATATTTTCCAGTGCCGACAAGAAACGGGGAAAGCGAGAAAGACAGAAAGAGACAGAGAGAGAGAGAGAGAAACAGCAAGAGAGAGGAAGAGAGACAGAGATGGAGACAGAGACAGGCAGACAGACAGACAGAGACTGGGTAATTTTATAAAATTTTATAAAATCATCAAGCGATTCACTAATTTATTCAAAATAAAAATGATTTTTTTCTCTCAAAAAGGCCTCATATAAAATAATTCCTTAAGAATTTTGCCGATATAAAAAAAAACTAACAAAAAAATGCTTAAATATTTTAATGGAACAAAATGAAAGAATATAGTGTTTTTTTTGTTGTTTGTTTTTTTTCTTCTAAATATTTCCTTGTTCTATTTCTTAATTAAAGATAATATAAAACGAATTATTAAACGCCGTAATGATGCGGGCTTGGCAAATTGGGCTGAAGTCTACATATAAATTAATTACTTTGTTATTTACTTAGTAATTGATGAGGGCGTCTAGTCGTGGTGTAATAGCAAGCTAGTCTCGCTGGTCCATTACTACTGAATAACGAGTTCGATCCTCACTGGGTGTCCCATACATGTGAATTCGTGTCACATCCTATCAATACCATACAACATAATTCCCAATAATGCTAACACATTGTTAAAACCAATTACTAAAAAGTATAAATATAAATACACGATATATATCACTTCCTAAGCGTTAGGCATGGCATAACCCCAGACGGCTTGATTATCTTTAGGAATATAAATCAAATCTTCATTATTTTTTGCTCAAAAACCAAGCCCTGGTGATATTTAATGTGTATATATATTTACTTTGTCATTAATTGTTTTATTTTCAGAGTTTCCTCCGGATACACATACATATACAACTGACCTTTATATATGTATAGATATAGATAGATAGATAAATAGATAGATAGATTCCTATTTTTGTTTAATCTATCTTTCTGCCAAACGCCTCTTCTTTCTCAATTTTAACTCTTACCCCTTTTCCTATCTTCAATCTTTCCTTCGTTCATGGATTAATCCATTTTTTTCATTCTTTAATTCATTCAAGTTCAGCTTTTCTTTTTATTCCCTTTTCTTCAGACATGTTTCTTACATTTTTCGGTGCTATTCGCAGAATTCCGTCCCGGCTTCCAGCCTTAAAAAACGCTAGGCGGTGATAGCTGAAAAAACCCTCCCTACGAATGAAGTCCCTAGCTGAAACGGTGTCAGCTGAAGTGGTTAAGGTATTTTTCACAAAGAGTTAATGCGATATTTTTACTACCCCCCCCCCAGTCTGTTTTCGACAAGTAAATGTAAATATTTTTTAAACCTCCTCCTCTTTCAAATATTTTAAGGGAGGGGGCTAAGTATTTACATCTATAAAAATAGAGCTTACTTTTTACCATTAAAAAAATAATTTGTCGATAAAAATGCCTTTAATTCGCTAATAAATGATATTATTTTATAATATCATTTTTTCGGTATTTTCATTTTATTTTAATTCTTTTTTCGACAATCAATTACAAATAAAAAATAAAAACATTTTTTTTTTTGGTATTTTTATTTTATTTAGGATGGGTTGTTTTTTTCAGCTATAACCGCCTAGCGTGTTTTAAGGCTGGAAGCCGGGACGGAATTCTGCGAATAGCACCCATTTTTCAACTGGCTTTAATAGTCTCTTCGTTCGACGTTCGTAGTTCCTCCTTTTTTTCATTCATTTATTCATTCATTCGCCTCTGTTTTCAGATGTCACTATTTTCCTCTTTTCCACTCATTCTTTCCATTATTCATTCATTCCTTCCTTTCTTCCTCCCTTCATTCCTTCCTTCCTTCCTTCATTCCCTCCTTCCTTCATTCCTTTCTTTATTCGTTCATTCCTCCCTTCCTTTCTTCCTTCATTCCTTCCTTCCTTCTTTCCTTCCTTCATTCATTCCTTCCTTTATTCATTCATTCCTTCGTTCCTTCCTTCATTCATTCATTACTTCATTCCTTCCTTTATTCATTCATTCCTTCCTTTCTTCCTCCCTTCATTCCTTCATTCCTTTCTTTATTCATTCCTTCCTTCATTCCTTCCTTTATTCATTCATTCCTCCCTCCCTTCATTCATTCCTTCATTCCTTCATTCTTTCCTTTATTCATTCATTCCTTCCTCCCTTCCTTCATTTCTTCCTCCCTTCATTCCTCCCTTCATTCCTTCCTTCATTGATTAATTTAATCGTTCATTACTTAATTAATTCAATTTCAGCTTTTCTTTTTCATTCACTTTTCTTCAGACATATTTATTACCCTTTTAATCTGGTTTTTATTGTCTCCTTCTTTCTTTCTTTCTTTCTTTCTTTCTTTCATTCATTTCTTCCTTCCTTCGCCTCCTATTTCTCAAATTCAAATGTCACCACTTTTCTCTTCTTCACTCGTTTCTTCCTTTATTCACTCGTTCAGTCATTTATTTCAATTCTTCTTACTTTTCCTTCGCTTTTTGCGAGCAGTTGTCTCTTTTTTCTCTCTTTCGCCGACTTCCCTCCCCACTCACAACTTCAAATCCACCCCCTCCCGCTTTCACCCCCCTCTCCCTTTATTCGTCCGGATAATTGAGGAGGTGTGGCCAGCAAGCTTTTTATTTGATCAAATTCTTCGCATCCTTTGTGTCCCTCTAAATACAATCCCGATTCATTCACAACACCCACCTTCTAAACTTGTAAGCCGCCATTTCTCCCCCTACGCATCCCACATTAACCCCCTACCCTCCTATAACCAACAACCCTTCTAAATTTCTACCCCAAACCCTCCTCGCGCCACACTGACACGAACCCCCAGCCCCTAACAACCCGAAAAGCAATTACATATATTGAAAAGTCTAAATCACTGAACATATTAGAATTCGCAACGCAAACATGTATGGTCAATTTCACACCCCTACCCCCCAAACCCAAGGGTCGGATTTTCAAACCAAGTAAACTACACCCCCATCGCTCCCCATCGAGGGGTTTTTAACGTCCTCCGGGCAGGGTACTTTCAGTGACCCCTAACTCTAAACGCAAAACGCTACCATTTACTCAAACCTCAGAAGCCTTCACCTTTTCGACCTTTTTCTCTAACAAGCTTAGTCTGTCTGATCAGCGGATTTCATCATTCGTCATTGCCCTCCAAACCCACCTCCCTTTCGCGATCCCAGTCTTTAGTGTGCCCCACACCGCGCCGGCCGAGAATCTGCCACTGCTTTCCTACTGTCACAATCGCCGATACAGTTTATTAATCAGAGAGTTGTCACAACAATTCTTCGTCGACAAAAACTCCGTAATCTCTTGTCCCGGTGGTGACACTTTGCAAAACTATCAACTGCGATAATTTCAACTGAAATAGACAAAACAAACAAACCTTGCTAACCAAAGTGAGACTTTTAGAATTCAACCGAGCACTTTCAATAATAGAAAGAAAAAGAGTTCTGGGCCCTATTCGCAGAATTGCGTCCCGGTCTCCTGCCCTGAAAAAACACTAGGCGTGTGATAGCTGAAAAAAAAAAAAAAAAAAACCAACCCACTGTACGAATGAAATATTTACAGTCACTTGTTAACCAAAGTGAAACTTTTAGAATTCAACCGAGCACTTTCAATATAGAAAGAAAAAGAGTTCTGGGCACTATTCGCAGAATTGCGTCCGGTCTCCTGCCTGAAAACACTAGGCGGTGATAGCTGAAAAACAAAAAACAAAAAAACCCCACTGTACGAATGAATATTTACAGTCACTTGTTAACCAAGTGAAACTTTTAGAATTCAACCGAGCACTTTCAATAATAGAAAGAAAAAGAGTTCTAGGCGCTATTCGCAGAATTGCGTCGGTCTCCTGCCTGAAAAAACCACTAGGCGGTGATAGCTGAAAAACAAAAACCAACCCACTGTACGAATGAAATATTTACAGTCACTTGTTAACCAAAGTGAAACTTTAGAATTCAACGAGCACTTTCAATAATAGAAAGAAAAAGAGTTCTGGGCACTATTCGCAGAATTGCGTCCCGGTCTCCTGCCTGAAAAAACACTAGCGGTGATAGCTGAAAAAACAAAAAAAAACAACCCACTGTACGAATGAAATATTTACAGTCACTTGTTAACCAAAGTGAAACTTTTAGAATTCAACCGAGCACTTTCAATAATAGAAAGAAAAAGTTCTGGGCACTATTCGTAGAATTGCGTCCCGGTCTCCCTGCCTGAAAAAAACACTAGGCGGTGATAGCTGAAAAAAAAAAACAAAAAACAACCCACTGTACGAATGAAATATTTACAGTCACTTGTTAACCAAAGTGAGACTTTTAGAATTCAACCGACCACTTTCAATAATAGAAAGAAAAATAATTTTAGAATAGACAGAAGAAGAGTTCTAGGCGCTATTCGCAGAATTGCGTCCCGGTTTCCTGCCTTAAAAAACGCTAGGTGGTGAGAGCTGAAAAAACAACCCACTCTACGAATGAAATATTTACAGTCACTTGTTAACCAAAGTGTAACTTTTAGAATTCAACCGAGCAATTTCAATAATAGAAAGAAAACGACTTTTATAATAGACAGAAGAAGAGTTCTGGGTGCTATTAGCAGAATTGCATCCCCGTCTCCTGCCTTAAAAAACGCTAGGCGGTGA
Organism: Doryteuthis pealeii; assembly: GCA_023376005.1. Lineage (NCBI taxonomy): Eukaryota > Metazoa > Mollusca > Cephalopoda > Myopsida > Loliginidae > Doryteuthis > Doryteuthis pealeii. The sequence goes on along the minus strand of CM042172.1, from coordinate 70,704,629 downwards.
TAGCTGAAAAAACAACCTACTCTACGAATTAAATATTTACAGTGACTTATTAACCAAAGTGAAACTTTTAGAATTCAACCGAGCACTTAGGCGCTGGTGTTTTTTTCAGCAGGCACTGCATTCGTAGAGCGGGTTGTTTTTTTTTCTTCAGCTACCACCGCCTAGCATTATTAAGACGGGAGACCGGGACGCAATTCTGCGAATAGCACGAACCTGCTAACCCAAGTGAAACTTTAGAATTCAACCGAGCACTTTCAATAATAGAAAGAAAAAGAGTTCTGGGCGCTATTCGCAGGATTGCGTCCGGGTCTCCTGCCTGAAAAAAACACTAGGCGGTGATAGCTGAAAAAAAAACAAAAAAAAACAACCCACTGTACGAATGATAAACAGTCACTTGTTAACCAAAGTGAAACTTTTAGAATTCAACGAGCACTTTCAAATAATAGAAAGAAAAAGACTTTTAGAATAGACAGAAGAAGAGTTCTAGGCGCTATTCGCAGAATTGCGTCCCGGTCTCCTGCCTTTAAAAAAACGCTCGACGGTGATAGCTTAAAAAACAACCTGCTCTACAGAGACTTGTTAACCGAAGTGAGACTTTTAGAATTCAACCGAGCACTTTCAATAATAGAAAGAAAAAGACTTTTATAATAGAAAGAAAAAGAGTTCTTGGCACTATTCGCAGAATTGCGTCCCGGTCTCCTGCCTTAAAAAACGCTAGGCGGTGATAGCTGAAACAAACAACCCACTCTACGAATGAAATATTTACAGTGACTTATTAACCAAAGTGAAACTTTTAGAATTCAACCGAGCACTTAGGCGCTGGTGTTTTTTTTTCGGCAGGCACTGCATTCGTAGAGCGGGTTGTTTTTTTTTCTTCAGCTACCACCGCCTAGCGTTATTAAGACGGGAGACCGGGACGCAATTCTGCGAATAGCACGAACCTGCTAACCCAAGTGAAACTTTTAGAATTCAACGAGCACTTTCAATAATAGAAAGAAAAAGAGTTCTAGGCGCTATTCGCAGAATTGCGTCCCGGTCTCCTGCCTGAAAAAACACTAGGCGGTGATAGCTGAAAAAACAAAAAAAAAACAACCCACTGTACGAATGAAATATTTACAGTGACTTGTTAACCAAAGTGAAACTTTTAGAATTCAACCGAGCACTTTCAATAATAGAAAGAAAAAGACTTTTATAATAGACAGAAGAAGAGTTCTCGGCGCTATTCGCAGAATTGCGTCCCGGTCTACTGCCTTAAAAAACGCTAGGCGGTGATAGCTGAAAAAACAACCCACTCTACGAATGAAATATTTACAGAGACTTGTTAACCAAAGTGTAACTTTTAGAATTCAACCGAGCAATTTCAATAATAGAAAGAAAACGACTTTTCTAATAGACAGAAGAAGAGTTCTGGGCGCTATTCGCAGAATTGCGTCCCGGTCTACGGCCTTAAAAAACGCTAGGCGGTGATAGCTGAAAAAACAACCTGCTCTACGAATTAAATATTTACAGAGACTTGTTAACCAAAGTGAAATTTTTAGAATTTAACCGGGCACTTTCAATAATAGAAAGAAAAACGCTTTTATAATAGACAGAAAACGCCTTAAGCGCTGGTGTTTTTTTCAGCAGGCACTGCATTCGTAGAGCGGGTTTTTTCAGCTATCACCACCTAGCGTTTTTAAGACGGAAGGCCGGGACGCAATTCTGCGAATAGTACCAACCTGCTAACCAAAGTGAAACTTTTAGAATTCAACCGAGCACTTTCAATAATAGAAAGAGAAAGACTTTTATAGTAGACAGAAAAAGAGTTCTGTGCGGTATTAGTTGAATTGCGTCCCGGTCTCCTGCCTTAAAAACGCTAGGCGGTGATAGCTGAAAAAAACCCACTCTACGAATGAAATATTTACAGTGACTTGTTAACCAAAGTGAAACTTTTAGAATTCAACCGAGCACTTTCAATAATAGAAATAAAAAGACTTAGTATTATCTGCGTTATTCGGACTATTGTCCTCATCTTCATTGTTATCTGTTCCACGTTTCGGCCGATATGCCCCCGGCCTTCCCGATTACGACAAGAAGGTTCCCGATTACGACAAGAAGGTTCCCGATTACGACATCTCTCTCTCTCTCTCTCTCTATATATATATATATATATATATATATATATATATATATATATTCATCTGTTTTGGAACACTTCGTTTTTCAAATTTCTTAATATTGGCGGATTTATTTCCATATTTACTCCCATATATATATATATATATATATATATATATATATATATATATATATATATATATATAATATACCAAGCGTGTTGGTAGATCCTTGCGGAGAGAAAAACCCGACAGAGAGTTTGATTGTAAAAATATACTACCAAACATCAACCAGGAAGAAAAAAATTTTTGAAAAAAAGAAAAGACCAAGATATTCGTACCAACAAAAAATAATCTATTGGTATAGTATTTGGCCAAAAGAAAAAAACAATTTATATGTATATATATGTATATAAGATATATATATATTCATATAACCGCTAGGAGAAGCTAATTTGTAAAAAGTGCTCGATACCTAAGTAGAGCCAAGTAATAAGGATAATCTACTGAGTCAGACGAACCTACTGTTAGTTTCGCATAAAGCTCTTCAGGGCTAAAATCTGACTCTTAGCCCTGAAGAGCTTTATGCGAAACTAATAGTAGGTTCGTCTGACTCAGTAGATTATCCTTATATATATATATATATATATATATATATATATATATATAATATTGTCGTAATCGGGAGCCATCACGGAACTTTAAACCTAACCCTTTATTCAGTTCACGATGATGACTCCCGATTACGACTAGAAGGTTCCCGAATCCGAGAAGGTTTCCGAGTCCGACAAGAAATACCTGAAGAAGGCCAGAGGGCATATCGGCCGAAACATTGTATAGATAACAATGAAGATGAAGACAATAGTCCGAATAACGCAGATAATACTAATCATCAAGCCTCATCTCAAACATTCAGAAAAATAGTATTAAACAGGGGGGAGTAGCATTTTGTATTTCGCATAGCGCTAATATCCCCGGAAAAGTTATGAATCCAATAATTCTCCCTCTAGCTATGGGTAAATATTAGGGCAGACATATCTCTTTAACCTTGATTAGTCAACCGGTCTAGGAAGAGGTAAACT
>CM042172.1:70681451-70696451 GCA_023376005.1 Doryteuthis pealeii | reverse complement strand
ACTAATTCCAATGGCGGAGTGTGTTCAAAACGTGCATCAAATGTATCTTCAGACGAAGTCAATGGGTTTAACGTTCAAAAATGGCCTCCGGCTCGAACGGGCGGCTGTTTCGGATGCAAAGACACCCGCTCGACACCACGTGACCCGGTGCCCCAAACAAGGAAGTCTTCAGTCACACGTCTCAAGTCAGCACTGTTTACCTGGTAAAAAAAAGAGAAAAATCTTTTAATACTAGTTTTTTTCTTCTTTTACCTTATTGCCTTTTATTTATTTTTTATTTATTTTTTTTTTTTTGCAAGTTGTCTTTTTCTTTCATTTATATTTATTTTTAGTTTCGTATTTTTTTTTTTCTTTCTTTCGTTTTCTTCTTTCTTTCTTTCTCCCTTTCTTTCTTTCATTCTATATTTATCTATATATTCATTTAGTTTAATTCTTCATTTCTTCCTTTTCTTCATTTCTTTCATTTTCCTCTTTCTTTCTTTCTTTCTTCTTTCCTTCCTTATTTATTTATTTATTTATTTATGTATATATCTATTTAGTTTAAATCTTCCTTTCTTTCATTTTCTTCTCTCTCTCTCTCTCTTTCTTCCTTTCACAAACAATTTTCTTTTTTTCTTCTTTCTTTCTTTCTTTCTTTCTTTCTTTCTTTCTTTCTTTCTTTCACAAACAATTTCTTTTCTTTCATTCTTTCTTTCTTTCTTTCTTCTTTCACAAACAATTTATTTTCTTTCATTCTTTCTTTCTTTCTTTCTTCTTTCTTCTTTCTTTTACAAAGACTTTTCATTCTTTCTTTCTTTCTTTCACAAACACTCTCTTTTTTTTTTCTTTTTTCTTTCACAAACACTTTCTTTCTTTCTTTCTTTTATTCTTTCTTTCACAACACTTTTCTTCTTTCTTTCTTTTCTTCTTTCTTTCACAAACACATTTCTTTCTTTCTCCCTTTCTTTCTTTCTTTCATTCTTTCTTTCTTTCACAAATAATTTTTTTCTCTCTTTCTTTCTTTTAACAAATATTCTATTCTGAATAGTGTGAACATTTCTTCCTTTATTCATCGTTTTTAGTTTAATGATTTAAAAAATATTGTAGCAGTTCGTTTCTATTTTTCATCATTTTGTCCAAATTACTTCATCCTTTCTGTCTTTCTTTTTGATATGATAATTCCTTGTTTCGTTTTCTTGTCTCCTTGTCTTTTACGGTTTCTTTCTTTGAAAACTATTTCTTAGCTCTTTAGTCCTTTATTTCTTTCTTTTTCTGTATACTTTATATTTAGTATTATTTGGATTATTCGGACTATTGTCCTCATCTTAATTGTTATCTGTAAAACGTTTCGGCGGATAGGCCCTCTGGCCTTCTTCAGGTATTTCTTGTCGGACTCGGGAACCTTCTTTTCAATCTCGGGAACCTTCTGTTCATAATCGGGAATCTTCTTGTTGTAATCGGGAGCCATCGTCGAACTTTGAACCTAACCCTTTATTCAGTCCATGGGGTATCCTTTTCGAAGTCAAGGTACCAGTGTAGTTTATTTACGAAGATTTGCTTACTGTAATATTTTACTGGATTATTCGGACTATTGTCCTCATCTTTATTGATGAAGGAACCTTTTCGGTACCAGTGTAGTTTATTTACAAAGATTTGCTTACTGTAATATTTTACTAGTATTATTTGGATTATTCGGACTATTGTCCTCATCTTTATTGTTATCTGGACAACGTTTCGACCCGATGTACCCTCCGGCCTTCTTCAGGTATTTCCTGTCGGACCCGGGAACCTTCTTTTCAATCTCGGGAACCTTCTTTTTATAATCGGGAACTTTCTTGTCGTAATCGGGAGCCATCACGGAACTTTGAACCAAACCCTTTATTCAGTCAACGGGGGACAGTCTCGATTGTTCCTCTGATTTCCAGTTCACCCAAATTTTTTTTTTCAGAGCTTTGGGGACCGTTCCAAGGGCTCCAAGTACAATTGGTACGACCTTCACCTTCACGTTCCACAGTTTTCTCAGTTCTCTGGCAAGGTCTGAAAAAACTATGGAACATGAAGGTGAAGGCCGTATCAATTTATATTATTATTATTATTATTATTATTATTATTATTATTAATGAAAGAGAAGGAGAAAACTTCCACGGCCAAATGTCACCTACGGAGCTAAAAGCGAAAGTGAAAGTAGACGAGAATTACTAGAAATGGATTAAGCCCCGATTTTCTTTTCCCGCCAATTCTTTCCCCTCTGTGGCAAAGCCACAATAAGTCAAGCGTGTAAAGAAAAAACTTCTGTGCAGCCAAAGACAATGGATGTGGGGCAGAACAAGCACTTTTTTTTTCAGTGTCTTTCGTCTGCGTAATATTTCTTTTTTAATGTTCTCCTTCCCTCCGCTAATCTCTTATCTTAATATATATATATATAATATATATATATATATATATATATATATATATATAGTGTGTGTGTGTGTGTGTGTGTGTGTATTTTTATATATATATATATATATATGTATGTATTTTATATATGTATGGGTATTATTATATAATATATTATTTATATATGTATGTATGTATTTATATAATATATATATTTTAATATATATATATATATATATATATATATATATATATATAATATATATATATATATGTATAATATATTTTTTTATATGTATATATATGTTATATATATATATATATGTGTGTGTGTCCGTAATACACATACACACACACACACACACACAACATATATATATATATATATATATATTATATATATATATATTATATGCGTGTGTGTATTATGGACACTGTGCAAACATACATAAATATACACACGTACATATACATACAATTATGTATTGTACGTTTGATTTTTATTTCACTATTTTTTTTATCCGTATACAAAAATGTGAGGCTCTCTTTGAGGCTGGTGTTCTTCTCGTTGTAGTTTCGTCCATTTTCCTCCCAAGTTTCCAACGAGAATTAAGCTCTTTCTTCTCTTAATATATACTAATCCCCCCTCTCTAAAATCTTTTCTAAAGTTATTCTTTCTTTCCTTTCTTTCATTGTTTTCTTTGTTTTATTTTATTTTTCTCCTTTCTTTCTTTCTTTCTTTCATTCATTCGTTCTTTTTTTTTTTTAAAACTTTTTACATTTATTTTATCTTCGTTCTTCCTTTTCCATTTTCTCCTCTCTTTTTTTCTTTCTTTTCTTTTTCTTTTCTTACTTTCACTAATTCTATCCTTCATTCTTTCTGTCTTTCTTAATGCTTTTTGTTTTACTCATACGTTTTTTCCCATTTCTTTCTCCCCTTTTCATTTCTTCTTTTCAGCCTTTTTAAATACTTGAAATACGCCGAATGCATCCACTAAAAAGAAGTGACCGTCCAGAGTATAGATCCAAGGGGTCATCCCCCCAGGGAACATCTGTCCCCTCGATTTAAAGAGGCAGATCTGGATTTATTGCCCAGTGCCTGAGGCGCCCCCTTAAGGGGAATGCCGACGGGATCTCAGCATTTTTGCACTCACCGTCCATGAGCTTCGGTTCGTGGGTGGTTCCACATTAATAGGGCCTTGTGCCTAACCCGTACACGTGGTGTACGTGATAAATACCACATTCACATATTAATAAGTCATATTTTTTATGAAATCTCATGAAAATTCATTTAAGTTTATTTTTATTTATTTATTTATTTGTGTTTATTTTATTCGTTCTTTATTTATTTTATTCTTTGTTTGTTTTATTTATTTTATTTTATTATTTATTAATTTATTTTATTGCCCATTTCATTCTTTTTTTCTTTTTTAATTAATTAATTAATTTTATTCTTTTCTTTCTTTCTTTTATTCTGTATTTTTTCTTTTACCTTTCTTTCTTTTCTTTTTTTTTCTTTCTTCATTTATTTCTCTTTCTTCTCCCTTTTTTTCTCTCTTTCTTTCTTTCTTTCTCTCTTTCCTTCTTTCTATCTTTCTTTCTTTCTTTCTTTATATTCTGTATTTTTATTTTTTTTTTCTTTACCTTTCTTTCTTTTTTCTTTCTTCATTTATTTCATTTTTTTCTTTCTCTCTTTCTTTCTTCCCCCTCTCTCTCCCCCTCTCTCTCTTTCTTTCTTTCTTTCTTTCTTTCTTTCTTTCTTTCTTTCTTGATTCATTTTTCTATTTGTTTCTTAGTTCTTTATGTCTTTCTCTTTTGGCAATAGAATCTCAGAATTATGTAAATACATGAGATCGACAGTGGGGTCTGAGTTTTTACTTAGTGAATCTATTGTCAGAAAAATCATTCTCAGCTCACCGTGATTCAAAGTGTCGACTTTATTACTTAATCTTCAATTTAACTATTTATCGATATATAATATATATATATATATATATATATTAGAATAGAGTTTTATCACACACACCCCTCGAGAAAATAAAATTTAGAATTTCGATTCATCTATTTTTCTATTATTATTATTTTATTTTGTATTTAAAATAATAATAGATAGAGTGCATGTGTGCATGGATAAACTCCTGGCCGAACACGTGTCAGTAAATAAAAATCTATTTTATCCATTCAGCATTTTCCTTCCTTGTTTTATTTTTCCTTTCAAACATACCGTCAGATTGGCTTCCATTTTCAACTTACACACACACACACACACACACACCACACACACACACACACATATATTATATATATATTATATATATGAAATTTTTGCCTTATCGATTTATCTAGTGGGAACATTCTCCTTTTCTCTCCTTTCTGAAAGTCAATTTCTAATGTCAACTTTATTTCAAAGCTTTACATGTTACGTTCATTTCGTTTATTGGTAGCTGTTTTTCCGTGTTCCCTCCCCTCCACTCCCCTGACACATTTATCCATCTTGTTAGCATTAGCTAGTGTATAGAAATTTGTATTGAGAGAAACTATGAAAAATACAGATTCCGTGTATGTATTTGCATGCACATATACATATATATTCCAAAGTGTTCCAAAAGATGAATCATTTATTCTTGATATATATGTACATACGAATTTTATCTATCTATCTATCTATCTATCTATCTATCTATATAACGGTCAAGTAGAAGAATTTGGGTAACTTTTTACTGTTGTAAAATAAAATAAAATAAAATAAATTAAATGAATGAAATAAATAAGTAAACAAATAAAAAGATCATCTGCAATTATTTATTACAAAGATTGATGAATGATTTAAGAAAACTATATTTTATGGGTATTTTAAAATTTAAATAGATGAAATATAATAAAATAAAATATTTAGATTTAGATTTATGATATATAAATTCATGATATATAAATTTTAATTTATGATATATAATATATTATATATAATTATATATATTACATATTAAAATATAATTATAAATATATTATATAATATTATGTATATAATTAAATATAAAGAGGGGCCGGCGTTAGCTCAGTCGGTAGATAGAGCGTTCGGCTAGAAAAAACACATGGATCCTAGTTCGATACCGGTCCTCGCCAACACAGCGTATGAGTAGCACATCTGTGCGGTAAAGTAAGGTGCTGATGATAGGTGTGGCGCTCCACCTCAGATGCTAAAAAACAATCTCTTGGTCCAGCGTTATTGAAAAGGGATAGACTACCCTCGCTGTATGGCTGATACCCGACTTTAGGCCACCACGACGACTTTTACTTTATATTATATATATTATATATTAAAATGTAATATATATATTATATATTAAAATATGATTATAAATATATTATATAATATTATATATTTTAATTATATATAACTATTATAATGCTATTATATTTAGTATTATGGTATTATTTTAAAATTGATTTAAGATTGAATACCTTTTAAGAATATCAATAATCAATAAATGATAATGTCATAATATGCTAAAAATCATTGACTATTTCGGGAACAACGTGTATATATTATATGTGTTTGTATTTTGTCTGTATGTATATGTTCGTTTATATATATTATATAACATATATATAATATAATATATATATTAATATATATAATTATATAAATATATAATATATAATTATATATATATGTATATTAAACAATTTATATACTATATATTAAAAATATAATTATAAAATATATTATATAATATTATATATATTTACTTATATATAACTATAATATAATTGCTATATATTTAATATTATGGCGTTATATTTAAAATTGATTTTAAGATTTAATACCTTTTTATGAATATCAATAATCATTAAATGAGATTGCCATAAGATGCTAAAAATCATTGACTATTCGAAAACACGTGATTTATTTGTATGTGTCTTTGTTTGGTTTGTTTGGTTTGTTTTACGGCATATCAACCACAGTGGCTCATTTAATGCCGATAAAGTTTTGAAATAAATCAATTCTTAATGGATATACAATTTTTTTATAAATACATTTTTCTATTTTAACCCATAGATGGGACCCTACAGGTACTACCATTCCGGGTCAGAGTGGACCAGGAGAAGCAAGGTGATGAATAGGGTGCTATTGATATTATTTCAAAACAATGATTTAAATTTAATACCTTTTAAGAATATCAATAATCATTAAATTAGTTTGTCATGAGATGCTAAAAATCATTGACTATTTTTGAAAACACGTGTATATATTTGTATATATGTTTGTATATATCTGTATGTCTATGTTTCGTTTATACATACACCCCTAAAACCATACTCACACAAAACAATAAAAGAAAAAATAAAAAAAAAACGGCGGGAAAAATATGTGCAGATGAACAAAGGTGGATCCATTTTCATTTATGCAAGGGTGCATGTCGTAAACTTGCAGCATCCTATTTGCAGTAAGCCTTTTTTCATCCACTCTAAGCGGTATTTAAGGATGACCTCTTAGATTAAAGGCGTAAGTGTTTAGACAAAGGACAATTCGCGGCAAGAAGAAAGGCACAAAACATCGGCGAACATCCAACGGAAATCCTACTAAATATTCGTCGAAAAGAATAGCACTGGGCAAAAGAAAAAACATTGGTTGTGTCATGCTAAGTAGGAAGATTGAGTGAAAGGCAGAAAATCGGACTTAGCTGTCGAGGCGAACGACACACGGACAGACGGACAGACGGACGGACAGATCACAGACGGAAACCAACACTGACAAAAATCTTGTTTATTTAGCAAAATATTAAGTATCTATCTATCTATCTATCTATCTATCTCTCTCTCTCTCTCTCTCTCTCTCTCTCTCTATATAATATATATATATATATATATATAATTAGATAGATAGATAGATAGATAGATAGATGGATACTTACTTAATACTTACGCATCACGTAAACACGCAAACACGAGAACAGTTTAAAAAAAACGCACACATTGACCATTTACACAATTTCTGTCATTTTTAAAGGAACTTTTCGTATTACCCGATGAATGCTTTCAGCAAGAAACCGCTGGTTGTAATACCGTTCCCGTAATTAAATAAATAAAAGCAAAAACTTTTATTTGTTTTGATTTCTCATTGAACTATATATATATATATAATATATTACACAGCCATTATAATAGAAAAGTTGCAGAAACACACACAACCTACCAAATATCGAACATATTCTGCCAAAATAATAACTCAATGCCTGAAGAAGACAACAGATCAGAAACACTTGTCGCATATGTAAGATAAAGAATTAAAAAATTTTTTCTGGAACATTACATTTTGCGGACCTTCTTCTTTTTTTTATAAAATATTATATTTCCCCGTTGGAACCAGAACAATATTTTATATATATATATATATATATATTATATATTATATGTGTGTGTGTGTGTGTGTGTGTGTGTGTGTGTGTGTGTAAGTTGAAAATCGAAGCGAATCCGACGATATGTTGAAAGGAAAAATAAACAAAGGAAAGAAAATGCTGAATGGATAAAATAGATTTTATTCTGCTGACACGTGTTTCGGCCAGGAGTTTATCCATGCACGTATGCACTCTATCTGTTATTATTTTAAATACAAAATAAAATAATAATAATAATAGAAAATTTCAAACTCTTTTAGTATACAAGGAATAACGTTCTTCGTCAGAATAAATTCTTTGGTGTTTTAAATCAAAGTGGTTAAAATACAGTGCATTTCTGAAATGTTCGAAAAAATAATTTTTTTGAAATTGTTTGAAGAAAACGTTCCACAGCGATAGAGAATAGTAGTTTTCTATTATTATCTTATTATTATAATATTATATTATTATTTTCTATTATTATTATTTTATTTTGTATTTAAATAATATAATTACCAACACCTGAACATGTATCATACATTAAAATGAAGCTGGTCCTCTGTGGAGCATATCCCTACTTCTCCACATAGGCGAGTCAAAAAGTAATAGCATTTTATTTAGGACATGTATAATTACCAACACAGGAACATTGTATCATACATTAAAATTAAGCTGGTCCTCTGTGGATCACATCCCCACATACCCACATAGGTGAGTAAAAAAGTAATACCATTTTATTTAGGAGTGGTATAATTACCAACACAGGAACATGTATCATACATCAAAAATGAAGCTGGTCCTCTGTGAATTATATCTCTAATTTTCCCCTTTTAATAGCAATGTTCTAGCTTAGAATTAATCCTTGTCCCGTAAAATTGTGTTCATTGTTCTTTGAGCCACTTCTTCACTAAAGATTTCCCTTCCTTGTCACTGGAATAATGTTTGCCTCTCTTCGGCCCAAAGAAATATGTTTTGAGAGGCAAACATTATTCCAGTACCGAGGAAGTGAAATCTTTAGTGAAGAAGTGGCTCAAAGAACAGTCAACAGAATTTTCACATTCTTCTAACCATAACCTGGCCCAAGTGTTAACGTCATGTTAAGTATTCTATGTTTTTTTATGGTTAGGATTACTAAAATAAAAAATTCAGACAAATATGAAAGTGCAATGTACGTAATTTCCTACATTATAACCATAAAATAATGGTTGAAATGCTATATATATATATATATATATATATATATATATATATATATATATATATATATATATATATATATATAAGTAGAATTAAACAATGCTGCCCAAATACACACACACACACACACACACACACATATATATATATATATATATATATGTGTGTGTGTGTGTGTGTGTGTGAAGAAAAGGAAGTGAATCCGATGGTAGGTAGTATATTAAGAAAGATTGAAAAAACACAGGTTTAAATGAGTTAAGTGTTGAGTTTATTAGCCGACGCTACAGTGTTTCGATTTATTAATTAGATCATCTTCAGGGCATTTGTTGGTATATAGAAGGTAATAAGAAATGTTTATAACAGAATAACGAGAAAAGCGAGTGGTAGTCCTTGTTATTCAGTCTGTTTAAAATTTGAGGTTTGAAAAAAGGAGACGGTTTGAAATATGGCGTCAAATATTCTCTTTTACGGTGTGAGTATGGGACGGTGTAAGTGTGTGCATCGAAAAGAAAGCATTGTGCATTTTTTAGGTGTGTGGTTGCGCGTGTGTGTATAAATCTTTTGTGATAAACGACAGCGAAACAAACCTCAAGGTTGTGTGTGTGTGTGTGTGTGTGTGTTGTGAGCATGCCCTGAAGATGATCTAATTAATAGATCGAAACACTGCAGCGTCGGCCAATAAACTCACCACTTAACTCATTTAACCTGTGTTTTTTCAATCTTTCTTAATATACTACTACTATACACACACACACACACACACACACACACACATATATAATAATATATATAATATATATATATAGAGAGAGAGAGAGAGAGAGAGAGAGAGAGAGAGAGAGAGAGAGAAAGAGAGAGGTGTATTGATGGTTGAGATAGAAAGTGAAAGAATGAGGCAAAATACAATGCCGGCCAATCAGCTGGGGCTGTAGAATACACAGACTGCATCTTTACAGATGGGCAACCCCCAAAGGGGATCACCTGTTGGCCGTGGGTAGCGAATCGTGATGTATCTTGGTGTTTGAGCAGTCCATGACATGCAATACTCCACTCTGGTCCGTACTTAGGCTAGACGGGAGGTCGTAGAGATCCCCCCCGTTCAATCGGCTGGTAACGCTAAGCCCTAGCACCTATATTAGCTCCTTACTTTATTGCACAGATCCCTATGCTACTCATACGCTGAGTTGGCGAGAGCTGGTATCGAACTAGGGACCTTGTGGTTTCTAGCCGAACGCTCTACCGACTGAGCTAACCCAACTATAATACTTGAACTATTTATTGGACTATTTTGCAATAACTCTTAAGTAAACCTACGAAACGTGATAATTAGATTATCATACTGTGGTATATTCACAAGTCCTGCTAGTACACACATAATTACGGTACTCTCATTGTTATTTCATTGCATCTATTGTTTTTATTATTTTCACTCCTTTTGAGTTTTTCACATCAGCGTGAGCTGATGGTATTTCACTGGAGCCTGAGTGACAACAAGTCTCCTCGGGACTCCATGACTCTTCTGAGTGTTCTAGCCGATTGCAGCAGTGTAGTAGTCTGGATGGTCTCAATTCTCCATTCTTCCTCTGATTTCTAGATCCCCCAGTCTTTTTTCGAACTTTACGGGTACCGTTCTAAATGCACCAATTACAATTGGTATCTCTTTCACCCTCATATTCAACAGCTTTTTCAATTCTCTAGCAAGGTCCAGGTATTTGTCCATTTTTTTCATTTTCCTTTAGCTTCACCCTGTGATCTGCTGGGACCGCAAAATCCACCAGTTGACACGTTCTCTTTTTTTCTTTTTCTTTTTTGTTAATTAATGCTAGGACTGGTCTCCTGGCTGGGATAGGGTGATCCGTCTTTAACTCGAAGTCCCAGAGAATTTTATGCGTTTCGTTACAACCCTATTTTGCCCTAATGTCAAACTTAAAAAAAAAATCATATATGTGCTAGAAGGCAGTGATTGAGGGTCTTTGTATCATAGGTATGAAGTTCAGCCGCGTCTACTGGTGAGGTTCCAATTCTGCGTCAACCGAAATGGCACGCAGGACAGACGTGTTCTGTGGATGAATGAAAATGGGCAATAAAGCTTTGACCAAAGACAAACAAAGTCTTGTTAATTATTTGCATGCCTTTGAAAGAACTACCCCTTAGAAAAAAAGATGAAACAACCAATTGACAAAGAGGATAGAAAGAAGTAAAAGAAACAGACTAGACGATCACAGATGGCCGAAAGAAAGAAGATACAAAGTAACAAATAAGTAAGTCGACGCTGTATCTCTGTATCTGTCTCTCTCTAAAGGCCCCTCTCTCTCTATCCCACAAGAACACTCGTTTTTATATACCTGCAATAATTATATATATATATACCAACCCCTCCGCACAAGCAGGATGCGACACAAGGTCAATTTCTTAAGCGGAGTTCAACGTTTGAATTCAGAGTTTTCCTTCTCCTAGACCGGTTGCCTAACCAAGGCTAAAGAGCCCGGTTTCGCCCTACTATTTATCCATAGCTGGAGGGAAAGTAGGATTCATACCTTTCCCAAGTGTATTAGTGCTAAGTGAAATGCAATTACCTCATCCAGGATTTGAACTCGGGGCGACGAGTCCATTTCCCATGACTTTAACCATTACACCACGCGCTTCCCACAATGGTTATATAGCACAAAGATCCCAGCAAGATATCCCATCATCACCATTGGTCCCATGTTCATTTGACCGGTGTATGTTATGATCCCATCTATGGGTTAAATAAAAGAAGAAAAAAACGAGGTATTATCTGCGTTATTCGGACTATTGTCCCCATCTTCATTGTTACTTGAACGTTTCGGACTCAGGAACCATCTCGGACTCGGGAACCTTCTTTTCGAACTCTCTTGTCGTATTCGGTAGCCATCACGGAATTTTGAACCTAACCTTTTATTTAGTCCACGGGGGTATCCTGTTCTCATTCCGCTAACCATAGCTGGGGTAGGAGTTGTGTTAATTAAATATTTTTCTAACTGCTTTCACTCAGGATTGAACTCGGGTTCCAGAGATAACTGTCACTTAGAACTGTCTTAACCTAACTACCTTATCCACTCGGCCATGTGTCCAATCGTTGTACAAGTAACAATGAAGATGAGGACAATAGTCCGAATAACGCAGATAATACTAATCTTCAAGCCTCATCTCAAACACTCAAAGAAATAGAAAAAAAACGAGTATGAAAAATCTGTTAAAAAATTGAGTTTTAAAAAATTGAATGCTCAACAAGAATAAATAAAAGAAAACGACTTCGGCATGAAATAACCCAACAAGGGTTGACATGCCGTAAAACCCTAAACAAACAACCAGCCAAAGAGAGTTTGCAAAGTAAATTAGATTTAACAAAAGAAAAAATACGCATGGAGATTAAAATCATTTTGTAAGATTTCTAAGAAAGGGAACGTCTGGCCTAATTTAAATTGAAATAAATTATAGAATCTTATGAAGCTGCAGGCACATCACATTTACTCGTAAATTCCTACCATAAAATGCCCAAGCCTAATTTTATGGTAGGAATTTATGTGTAAAAACTTGAATATTATTTTTTGTTGTTGTTATTTCTTTTCTTTTTGGCTTTGGAAATCTAAAATAAAAACGTCAGATTTTAATCATCGTCGACGAAAAAACAAAATTACGGTCATAAAAGAAGCATCCAATTTATGCCTAAACTAACCATTCTCACAAAATAAAAACTTTTAGAATATGCACATTGAAGTGAATATTAATATGAATCAAGAAAATATATTTAGTATTGTAACATAACGGGTGCAAGAAAAATAAAACATTTAATACAAAAACACGGATATAAAATGGGGGTTCAGTTTATTTTAGGGTAGGAATTTACGAGCAAATAGTCTATATATATATATATATATAATATATATATATATATATATATATATAATATGAGACGCCAAGAGGAACAATGTAGTATTTAGCACAAAAGGAGGAGAGAAGTTTCAATATTGGCAGACATCGTCTAAGAAGAACTTGGTACCAAAATGTCCTGAGAGAATCGCAGTTCTTCATTCAATATATCTTTTTTCTTTTTTTTCTTTCCGTTTTTTGTATCTACGGTTTATCTGTAAAACTTTGCCACAAAAGAATAATTGGCGTTCCTCGATAAATACTTTGTTTTTCTTCCGAGTAGAGACGGGAACAGAAAGTGGGGGTCGGGCGGGAAGGGCGGTTTATTGGGGGAGGGCGCGAGAGGTCGGGTGGTGTGGGGTAGTGCGGCAGATTTAGTGGCAGGAACGGTGCAAAAAAGA
This sequence comes from Doryteuthis pealeii, assembly GCA_023376005.1. Lineage (NCBI taxonomy): Eukaryota > Metazoa > Mollusca > Cephalopoda > Myopsida > Loliginidae > Doryteuthis > Doryteuthis pealeii. Next base: position 70,683,223 of record CM042172.1, on the reverse strand, counting down.
AAAAAGAAAAAAATTGTGAAAGAAATGGAAAGGGACATTGTAAAAAAAATAGAAAATAATAATATATAATAATAATAATAATAATATAGAAAAGAAGAGAAGAAGAAGAAGAAGAAGAAGAAGAAGAAGAAGAAACTGTTTTTACGCCTAAGAAAAATTCCAAAACTAAAAGTCGGTAATCCAGTGGTTAAGAGAGTTGTGATTCCTTTGTTTCCCTGTTCAAAATAAATATATAAAACTTCCGTAGTCATAGAGATGTAGATATTTGAACTTGCTCAAACACACACACACACAATACACACTACACACACACACACACACACACACATATCTATATATATATATATATATATATATATACATATATATCATATATATATATACATATATATTATGACTCTCCGTCGATTTTCGACGCATAGGGTTCACACACACAATGAACACCACACAGTGATTTGTTTATAGTGGTGAAGGCTTGTGTTGGACCATCCACACTTTTTTGGCACAGTCGATAGGAAAGAATTGGTGCATCAAGGGTTGCCAAAACCCAATCAACGACAGACCTCAGGAATTTTGAATTCAAAGTTATCCCTCTCTAGACTGGGTTACCTACCAAGGCTGAAGGGCCCGTCTGCCTTACTATTTAACCCATAGCTGGAGGGAGAATAATGGGATTCATAACTTTCCAAGGGTATTGGCACTTTATATTTTGTTATATCTCTGCATTATCATTGTGAAACTTGAATCGACTAACCACTGTGACCACTTTCACCGGTAAGTCACCTTTTCCACAAATACCATATATATATATATATGGTATTTGTATATATATATATATATTATATAATAAATATATATATATATATATATGTATATGGTATTTGTGAAAAGGTGATTTAAGTTTCACAATGATAAGACAGCGATATAACAAATATAAAGTGCTCATGCGTTAGTAGAGCAAATTTATTATCCAAAGGTACACGGAAATAACCTACTCGCGTTCACCATAAGGATACTTCAGGTTAAATCCACTGGATTAATCAAGATATTGAGTAATTGCCGTTGATTGAACGTGTGTATTTTTTTTTCAAAATACACATGTGTAATCAACTAATCCAGTGGATTTAACCCTGAAGATCCTTATGGTGAAACTCGAGTAGGTTATTACCTGTTATTTGATATATATATATATATATATATATATATATATATTGTCATTGTGAGTCCACGTATGACACCGTCGAAAGCGCTCGACTGATAGTATGGGAATCCTATTTAAACTGGATCTTGACATTAGAAAGACTAGAAAAGATACAAATCAAGATCATGAAAAATAAATGTTCCGTGTTGTTTAATAACAACTGTCTACAAAATAACTTGCTGTCAAATATACAACACATACGCACACACACGCATACACAGACACCCCCCCACATATATATATATATATATATTATTATATAATGTAAAAATGGAAAAGGAATTGAATCCGACAATATGAGGAAAATGAGTAAAGAAAAGAAATGGTAAATGGATAAAATGAATTTAATCGAAATATTTTCACACACATAAACTGACCGAAACACATGTGTAAGTGATAGCGAATTAATGTGATATGGATTAAATTCATTTTATCCATTTACATTTTTTTCTTTACTCATTTTTCCTCATATGTTATATATATATATAATATGTGTGTGTTGTTGTGGTGTGTGTGTGAAAGATGGAAGTGAATCGACGATATGTAGTTTTAAGAAGAATGAAAAAACACG
>CM042172.1:70666925-70674425 GCA_023376005.1 Doryteuthis pealeii | reverse complement strand
ATTTTCATTGAGACCTCGTTAATAAATAAAATTTATTCTATGTATTTATGATTTTGACTAGAAATTAAATGCTCATTGATACTCATGCAATTCCTGATGGTATTGTGACGTAGTGACATAGTTTAGGTTACAAATAGATGAACACAAATCTCCATTATATATATAATATACAATGTGCTCCCCAGTCTTCTTCAAGTGTTCATTGTTTAACTTGGGAACCTTTTTAAACTCAGGAACCTTCATGTCATAATTTGGAGCCGTTGTTGGGCACAGGGCACAACAGATAGAGGGGTTGAGTTAATACAATGCTAAGTAACAATCATTTGTAGCTTGCAGGTTCAATCCTGACCAAGGGTGATAATATCATAGAAGACTTAACATAGCTTAACACTGGTTACCGGAATGAGAACAGTCTAACATGATGGAATAAATAAAGGGTTTGGTTCAATGTTCCATGAAGGTTCTCAATTACGACATAAAGCCTCCTGAATTCGACAAGCAGGTTCTAGAGTTCAAAGAGTCTGACAAGCAACACATGAAGATGGTCAGATGGCATATCATCCAAAATTTTGATATATATATAACAATAAAGATCAGGACAAACTAAAAAAAATCCAAATAAAACAATTTACTAAGTCCCATTATCATTATCATTTACCATCTCATTCTATATACAAATACATGTACAGTGACTATAAATAGATTTTCTTTATATGAACGATATACATCTGACATTTGATTTTAAAACAACTTTTATGGAAATAATCAAAATGTAGCCATTTTGAATACTCACACACAGAGCTTTATACACAAAAAGATATGATTTCAAACACTCACATAAACACACGCACAAACATGTTGATGCGTAGACATGTGGTTTTTTTTTCTATTATCTAAGTCACATTAGTTTACGCATATGCATATATGTATAGATAAAAGGGTATGAAAATACACAATGTTGTTAAAATGAATATATTTGTATATCATTTTCATTGCTATATATATCTATATCTTTAGATATGTATATGTATATGTATATGTATGTCTATATCTATATCTATCTATCTATATCTATATCTATATATCTATATCTATATAAATATATATATATATATAAATATGACATATATATTTTTTTGCTCACATATCTGATTCTTCGGAGCCAGGGCCCAGTGGCTTCGGCCCTGGACCAAGTAAGCTAACATTGTTGATCCCAGGGGGGGGGGGCATCTCCCCAGGCAACACCTGACCTCTGGATTTAAAGGGGCAGTGCTGGGTTTATTGCCCGGTGCCTGAGGCGCCCCCTTGAGGGGAATGCCGACGGGATAAACGCAATTTTTGCACCCGCCTCCCATGAGCTTCGTTTCGTGAGTGGTTCTACATTAATATCGCCTTGTGCCTAAACCGTTCACGTGAGGTACGGGGTAAATATTTATACAGAAAGATATTTGTCCTCTTCATTCTACTGTTCTTCTCTACCTTGATATATATATATATATATATATATATATATATATATATATATATATATATATATTGTTGCAGCACAGTTGTTTGTATACTGGGTCATTTGCATGCGGCGTGTTATATTAGTACATATAGTACATGAAAGAAGACCTTGATATCATTAAACTACCAGGAGGAGGTAAAAGTTGGTAAGTCGCATTGTAATTGAAATTTTCTCTTTTTGTTAACTGGTTTATTTATGCATTTGTTATATCCTTTGTTATATTATATTTTTAGTTTACGGTAAAATGACGTCGACTGTATCAAAGGCTCAAGGGTACAGAAGACAAATAAAGACATGTAAAAATCAAAACTACTTTGTTCTTCCTAATGCTGGTACACACACACACACACACACACATATATATATATATATATATACACATATATACACACATATATATATATATATATATATATATATATATATTGGAATAGTATGCTTGTATTTTGAGAATTAAAAACAGAATAAATATATCGTTCTTTAAAATAATGATAAAAACTTTGGTAATTGTTGGTCTACACATATATTCCTTTGTAATATAGGAAGCGCGTGGTGTAATGGTTAAAGTCATGGGAAATGGACTCGTCGCCCCGAGTTCAAATCCTGGACGTGCTAATTGCATTTCACTTAGCGCTAATATCCGTGGGAAAGGTACGAATCCTACTCTCCCTCCAGCTATGGGTAAATAGCAGGACAGACTGGGCTCTTTAACCTTGGTTAGGCAACCGGTCTAGGAGAAGGAAAACTCTGAATTCAAACCTGTTGAACTCCGCTTAAGAAATTGACCTTGTGTCGCATCCTGCTCGTGCGGAGGGGTTGGTAAATATATATATATATATTCCTTTGTAAAAGATCTTCTGTGCAGTCGTTGTACAATCAAACATACTGACATACATACTGAGTATCTCTTATATATATGAATATATAGATACATCTTTCTCTAAATACATTAGTAAAATATATGTCAAGTAATATATGCAGTTATGTGTGTATGCGAATGTGCATAAATGTATATTTGAAAATACCATATATATATATATATATATAGTATCCAATTGCCGCTTTAAATTTTCCGTTGCAGTGGCATCAGTAATAATCAAAAAGTGCCCAATATTTACTTAGTTAAACGTAGGATATATATATATATAATATATATATATATATATATATATATATTGTTAAATAATGCAGCCATTTTCTGTCTGCAAGTCTTATCCTTTGTTTTTTCATATTGCCGGATTATTGTTTTAATATCTGGCGAGAATTGGCTGATGTATTCGCCATATGTCATAGACCGAGTACTTTCTGCCCTATCGTGGGCCATCTTCAAGGTATTTTTAACCCACGATAGGCAGAAAGTACTCGGTCTATGACATATGGCGAATACATCAGCCAATTCTCGCCAGATATTAAAACAATAATCCGGCAATATGAAAAAACAAAGGACAAGACTTGCAGACAGAAAATGGCTGCATTATTTAACAATATATGCCTACAAGAAAAAATGCTGCCTAAATACACACACACATATATATATATATATATGACATGCTCATATATATATATATATGCATATGGAATTTTCAATTACATACACATACACACACACATATATATATTTACCAACCCCTCTGCACGAGCAGGATGCGACACAAGGTCAATTTCTTAAGCGGAGTTTAACAGGGTTGTATTCAGAGTTTTCCTTCTCCTAGACCGGTTGCCTAACCAAGGTTAAAGAGCCCAGTCTGCCCTACTATTTACCCATAGCTGGAAGGAGAGTAGAATTCGTACCTTTCCCAAGGGTATTAGCGCTAAGTGAAATGCAGTTACCACGTCCAGGATTTGAACTCGGGGCGACGAGTCCATTTCCCATGACTTTATCCATTACACCACGCGCTTCCAACACACACACACATATATATATATACATACTTATACATATATATATGGGATTTTCAAATATACTCGTATATTTATGCATACACACGTACATATATACCAGTATATACCACTTGGCATACAGTTTACAAATATAATATATATATATATATATATATATATATATATATATATATATATTATATTGGAACGTTGCGCTTGTCTTTTTTAGAATCAAAAGCAGGATAAATATAATGTTTTTCAAACTAAATCCTCCCGTTTTATCTCCTCGCGAAATAGAAATTGAGCGTAGGAACACACATGCACTTAACTCTAATGCCTGATGGAGAGTCGGTGTCATTTTGCCGTCGAAGAATCCTTTATCCTTTCTCGCGGAGATATAGGTAAATATCTGTTTGTCTGATGTAAGGAAATCTTAAATATCGATTATTAAATTTTATAAGCCTACATTCTCACAAACATACTCGCGTAAGCATTAGGTCGAGCCAAAAGTTCCTAGCACAATTCTTTGTTCAATGTTAGCGAAATCTTCGAATCGTCTTTTTCTTCTGTCGGTTTATTGGAATTTCAGTCTCGGAAGACTATAGTTTTTGTGCCCCTGAAGTTACAGCGCTTCCTGTGACTGTGAAGTCCGATGTTTGAAAAACATTCTCGACCACAAATGTCGCATTTGAAGGCTCTTCCCGAAGATGTTGATGTGCCGGTGCTTTGTTGCCGCTGCTTTCTTCTGGACCTTCTAGCTTCATGGTGTTGCGCCAGGTTGACTTCAGACATGAACAGTCATCTGCAGAGAGCCTGCCGCTACCAAAGGCGGTCCTGGGCCAAATTTTCCCAGCTGGAAGGGGCAATGCCAAAGGCAGTCCTGAGCCAAATTTTCCCAGCTGGAAGGGGCAATGCCAAAGGCAGTCCTGAGCCAAATTTCCCAGCTGGAAGGGGCAATGCCAAAGGCGGTCCTGGGCCAAATTTTCCCAGCTGGAAGGGGCAATGCCAAAGGCGGTCCTGGGCCAAATTTTCCAGCTGGAAGGGGCAATGCCAAAGGCGGTCCTGGCCAAATTTTCCCAGCTTGAAGGGGCAATGCCAAAGGCGGTCCTGAGCCAAATGTTCCCAGCCGGAAGGGGCAATGCCAAAGGCGGTTCTGAGCCAAATTTTCCCAGCTGGAAGGGGCAATGCCAAAGGCGGTCCTGGGCCAAATTTTCCCAGCTGGAAGGGGCAATGCCAAAGGCAGTCCTGAGCCAAATTTTCCCAGCTGGAAGGGGCAATGCCAAAGGCAGTCCTGGACCAAATTTTCCCAGCTGGAAGGGGCAATGCCAAAGGCAGTCCTGAGCCAAATTTTCCCAGTTGGAAGGGGCAATGCCAAGGGCGGTCCTGGGCCAAATTTTCCCAGCTGGAAGGGGCAATGCCAAAGCACCTCAGATCATTCTTGCAGACGTCCTTGATACGCAGCTGAGGGCGACCAATCTGTCTCTTACCAGACGAAAGCTCTCCATAAAATGTATCCTTCGGTATTCGTCCATCATCTATTCGGTGGATATGACCCAGCCATCGGAGACGACGCTCTCTCAGAAGTGAACACAAGCTGGGGAGTTGAGCTCTCTGTCGGTAGGGCCAAGAATACCACCACTGCTTACGGTCATGTTGAAAGCACCAGTTCCCACAAGAGCACCGAGGTTAAGCAGCGATGAGCCTGTTCAATACTTAGATGAGTGCCTATTTAAGCAAAAGCATTTACTGTGTGAAAATATGTTGGCCTCGGTACCAAATGTAAACGTATGTTGGCCACGGTACCAAATGTGATACGTGTCACATACCCACATTGGCATCGCTAATTGGTGTGTGTGCGAGAGTGAGAGTTCTTCGATAGGAAAGTTCTTCAGGGACATAGAGATATTTGAGAGACAGATTAGACTTACTTGTTGAGGAGATCTTATTTCTTTCTTAGTGATCCTTCTACCATCCCCTCCGGCTGCCATCTAGTTGTCTAGTTGGGTTGATTTCTATCTTTCGGTAATTTATGAGGAAGATCGTCCCGGTCTCCTGTCTCAAACCTTGCTACCGGTGATTGCTGAAAAACCAACCCAGATACGATTGAAGTCCGTAGCCGAAGAAGTGTCACTTGAAAGTAAACAACCAACTTGGGGCGTTTTTTTTTTCGACATTTACTTACATATAAAAAAAATCCAAAACGTTTATTTTTTTCGGTATTTTCATTTTATTTTAATATATTTATTTCCAACAATCAATTACAAGTAAAAAAAAAATCAAAATATTTAGATATTCTTGTTTATTTAAACTAAAAACAAGACATTAAACAAACACGAATAAAAGAAAATCTGAGTATTTAGATATTCTTTTATATTTAATAAAATAAACAAAATCTATCTATCTAGTCGTCTTCATATCTATCTATTGCTTCGGCTACGGACTTCAATCGTAGCTGGGGTTGGTTTTTCACCACTCACCGTTAGCAAGTTTTGAGGCAGGAGACCGGGACCGTCTTTCTCATAAATTACCTTTCTTTCTTCCTAAGAGCTGTTTTTCTGACTAAGGGCTGATGTAGTCATTGCAATTGAATTAACAAGACATTTTTTGTTTAAAACTTTTATTTTATCTAGCCCATGATCACCGCGCGGGAGAGACCGGCCTCAGCCCGGCTTAACCCTTCGACGACCAGGCTGAATATCATTATTCTAACCTCACTCTTCCTTTCTCCCCTTCGCCACGTCATTCCTCGTCCAATCAAAAGCAATGCCACGTGTCTTTGCTGAATCATCATTCAAATTTTTCCGTTACTGATCCCGCCACTACTCAAACTTTTCCTCAACTGATAACTCAAACCACCATCATGGTTCCACTTCATGACCATTGCCATAACTCTAAGAAATCGAATATGAAAATGTATTGAATTTGCATTGATTGACTTAAAAAGAGTTGTGATCCTGTAAAACAAAACCACTAACAAACCAACCTACCAATACGACCACTGTATTATCTGCAGAACTCTAGCAAACCAATATATACATTTACCAACCAATCCGCACGAGTAGTATGTGACACAAGGTCAATATCTTAAGCGGAGTTCAACCGGTCTCTACACTGCCGCTGTGATCCAAAGGATAGATAAAAAAAACCAATATAGTTGGTTGGCTGGTTGGTTGGTTAGTTGTTTTGTTTTTTGGCATATCAACCTCGTTGGGTCATTTAATACTAACAAAGTTTTGAAATAAATTCATTCTTAATGGATAATCAGTTTTGTTTATAAACATGTTTTACTATTTATCCCATAGATGGGGCCCTAACAGGTACTACCACTTCGGTTCAGGGTGGACCAGGGAGCAATAGTGATGAAGGGGTGCTCCAAATTCCCCAAACCTCCAAAATTGGAATCTCACCATCAGATAGAGTTTAACGTCATTCCCAGGACATGTAGACCCTCAGTCACCGCCTTCTAGCACCCATATCATAAAAAGGGTTGGGGCCTGCTCTAAGGGCAATAGGGTTGGAAAAATCATTGGTGCTAGGGCTTGACGTAACCAGCCGATTGATCGGAGGGGGCCTCTCCGACCGCCCGTCTAGCCCAAGATAGGGCCAAAATGGAGTATTGCATGTCATGAACTGCTCTTCCACCTGAGCTCTATCCTTGAGCATCACGGGTCGCCACCCACGGCCAACAGGAGGAGTCTTACCCCTCTGCAGAGGTGCAGTCTAACGCCCCACCGACAGGGCTGTGTTATTTTATTGTATTCAGTTATGTTTAGTTGTTGGTTGTTTTGTGGTTAGGTTTCTCTTGGGAATCTATGTTGATTTATTAGTGTCATACTCAGTAGACCATTTTATGGTGGATCTTGCGTCTGTAGTATAGTCCAAGCCCCGTCAAAATCCTATTGAGGGAATAAACTTACCATTAATCTCCTGGGAGATGACCATATTATTCACGTCTTCACCAACTGATCTCGCTGATAAATTAAAACGACAATTATTCCAAGTCGTAATTGTATTAGTACTACTGTACAGCTACACCTCTTGGAACCTAACGAAGCGCTTAGAGAATAAGCTATATAGGAGTTGAACAATACCAACTGACTAACCAAGGT
>CM042172.1:70616925-70661925 GCA_023376005.1 Doryteuthis pealeii | reverse complement strand
CGCAGCATCCAGCATCCACACATAGTTGGTCAATATAGGTCCTGGCTGGCGCGCCCACACTAGCACGCCCATGTTTTGGCTTCCACAGGAGTATGTCGCTTATGAGCTCGTCCTTTCTTCTCCAGAAGTGTCCCGCATGCCTAGTCCGTCTTACTCGTATGGTTTGGGAGATGGAGGGCAAGTGGCCATACTGCTGCCTCCTTGTGGGGTGCTGTTTCCACGACTTGTTTAAGACTGCACGCAGCATTCTTGTGCAGGTCCCATCTAGCTTATTTTCAAGGCGCTTCGTTAGGGTCCAGGTGGTGCATCCATACAGCAATAATGATATAACCACAGCCTGGAAGAATTGTCGCTTCAGCTTGTCAGCGAGATCGGACTTCCATATGACTGCCAATTTTTTGGCCAACCATGCCTTTCCTATTCGTGTATTGATATCGCTCTCTGTGGATGAGATATTACTACCTAGGTATGTGAACTGTTCCACCATTTTGGGAGGCTTACCGTCAAGTGTGAGGATGTCTCCTTTCTTTTTGAAGCTTTAGTCTTAATTAGCATCTTATTTATTAACTACTAGAAGTGACCACTCGGCCTCGCCTGGGTAGAGGGGAGACTTTTTAAAAGTTGGTTTCGCAGATCCATTATTACTTATCGCGAGTGAGATCCTCACTGGTTGCCCCATAAAAATCCCCACGGAAATATATAACACTATAGTTAGAAATTTCCATTCAATGATTAACAATTTTTAAAAATATGAGATATAAATGATGCAATTAATTCAATCAATCAATATCATATTCCAAAAAATCAAAAAAACATATTTAAAAAAACATACAAAAAAAAGATAAACAAAATAATATGCCAATGACTTTCCCTTCTGTTACTTTTCAAATTTGAATGTTTAAATATCTTCCCAAACATAAATCAAATCTTCATTATTTTTGCTCAAAAGCCAAGCCCAAGTGATATTTAATGTGTATATACATTTACTTTTTTGTTAATTGTTTTTATTTTCGAAGTTTCCTCCGGACATACATACACACAACTGCCCTTTATATATTTATAGATGTCTTTATTAAAGAGTTAAGTTTGTCTTAAAAGATCCTATGTTATTAATGGATTTAAAATCCTGCAATGTGTGTTATATATCACCAAGAAATAAAGGTTTACAATTCAAAGGTTAAAATAGTGAGACAGACTGGGCTCTGTGGTCTTCAAAAGGCAACCAATTGAAGAGAAGGAAATTATAGTTCTGTGCATGTATCTCAAAGTACCAGAGACTTATATGTGTCATTATCAAATTTACATATTGTGAATATACCATGGAAACGCATGGTGGAATCGTTAAAGTCATGGGAAATGGACTCGTCATCTCGAGTTCAAATCCGGGACGTGGGAATTACATTCGCACTTAGTGCTAATACCCTTGGGGCATATATTAATCTTACTCTCCCTCCAGCTATGGGTAAATAGTAGGGCAAACTGGGCTTTTTAACCTTGGTTAAGCAATCAGTCTAGGAGTAGGACAAATCTGAATTCAAACCTTTTAAGCTGAGCTCAATAAATTGAACTTGTGTCACATTCTGCTCGTGCAGAGGGGTTGGTATATATATATATATATATATATATTATATATATTTATATATGTGTTGTGTGTGTGTGTGTGTATGTGTGTAAAAGGAAACTGGAAGTGAATCCGACGGTATGTTGAAAAAATAAATAAAGGAAAGAAAGTATAGAATGGATAAAATAGGATATTTTAATCAATTATACTTTCACGTGTTTCGGTCAGGAGTTTATCCATGTGCACATTATTCAAACTATTATTATTATTAAATAACGAAATGAAATGAAATAATGATAATAGAAAAAAATGTAGAAATGTTCCGCACACAAAGAAAATTCGACCTTCATCAGAGTAAATCCTCATTTGAAATGGAATTCGTTGGAAAAAGCGGAGAATTTTTGAAATGTTCAAAAAAAGAACTTTTTAAAAAATTCACGTTCAGACAGGGTCGAGAAAAACGGTTAATGACGTCATATCGCTTGCGAACAGATTTTGACGCGGCGAGAAGTTTTGGAATTCTAAATTTTCAAAGCATGAGGGATTTTATTTATTCATTTATTTATTTAATTTATTTATTCTTTTTTAAATAGAAACTATACGTATGTGTGATTTGTTGGTGGTTATATATATATATATATATATATATATATATATATATATATATATATTATATATATATATATAATACCAAGCGCGTTGGTAGATCCTTGCGGAGAGAAAAAACCCAGCAGAGAGTTTGATTGTAAAAATATACTACCAAACATCAACCAGGAAGAAAAAAATTTTGAAAAAAAGAAAAGACCAAGATATTCGTACCAACAAAAAATAATCTATTGGTATAGTATTTGGCCAAAAGAAAAAACAATTTATATGTATATATATGTATATAAGATATATATATATTCAATATAACCGCTAGGAGAAGCTAATCTGTAAAAAGTGCTCGATACCTAAGTAGAGCCAAGTAATAAAGATAATCTACTGAGTCAGACGAACCTACTATTAGTTTCGCATAAAGCTCTTCAGGGCTAAAATCTGAGTCAGATTTTAGCCCTGAAGAGCTTTATGCGAAACTAATAGTAGGTTCGTCTGACTCAGTAGATTATCTTATATATATATATATATATATATATATATATATATATATATAATATATATATATACATTTATTTAATTAATATAATATATATACATTTTATATATATATGTATATACATTTATATATATATATATATATATATATATATAATATATATATATATATATATATATCATTCAATAGTATGGATAAATTTATGTTCATTTCACAATTGTCAGTGGATCATCATCTTCGCGCTTGTTCTTGTATTACTTTTGTGCTAGTTTGCCGTATTCATTTATTATGTGCTAGTTAAGATTATATTTTCTTTCAAAAATTCCCCTGAAACTTTTCGGCCTTACCCTTCTTTAATCTTTTAATAATTGCCAATGTAACAGTTTTATCTTAACATTATGAACTTTTTATTTATTTGTTAAATATTTTTCGCTTTAGAATCTTTTAACTTTCGCTTTCATGTTCATTCTACTTTCACTTTCATTTCTTCTGTATTTTATTGGTTTAAATTAAATTACATAAAGTGAAATTCAATTTATTTACTAAGATATTCCCGGTGCCGACAAGAAACGGGGAGCGAGAAGACAGAAAGAGCAGAGAAGAGAGAGAGAAACAGCAAGAGAGAAGAGGGAGACAGAGACAGAGACAGAGACAGGCAGACAGACAGACAGAGACTGGGTAATTTTATAAAATTTTATAAAATCATCAAGCGATCACTAATTTATTCAAAATAAAATTATTTTTTTTTCTCAAAAAGACGTCATATAAAATAATCCTTAAGAATTTTGCCGATATAAAACAAAACTAACAAAAAAATGCTTAAATATTTTAATGGAACAAAATGAAAGAATATAGTGTTTTTTTTGTTGTTTGTTTTTTTTCTTCTAAATATTTCCTTGTTCTATTTCTTAATTAAAGATATATAAAACGAATTATTAAACGCCGTAATGATGCGGGCTTGGCAAATTGGGCTGAAGTCTACATATAAATTAATTACTTTGTTATTTACTTAGTAATTGATGAGGGCGTCTAGTCGTGGTGTAATAGCAAGCTAGTCTCGCGGGTCCATTACTACTGAATAACGAGTTCGATCCTCGCTGGGTGCCCCATACATGTGTCTTCGTGTCACATCCTACTAGTGGCGAATGGGTTGGGTAAATACTTACTATATTTTGATTCTCTCTCTCTCTCTCTCTCTCTCTTACTTCCCGATCTCGCTTCCATCTTTGTTCTTTAATAGATACTAATACTACTGAATAGCAAGTTCGACCTGATTACGCATTGGTCATACAAGACTAACGCACTCCAATATACTCAAACAAGAACAACAACCACAATGTGGAGCATGTTAAACACCTTTGATTGTTAAACACTTATTCATGGAATGCAGGTTTTTTGCTCTCATCAGAAACCGTTATTTTAAAGCAAACAATATGAAAGATCTGTTTGAAAATGTCAACATGGAGGATATTCTCTCTTTTTTGAGGGGAATAAAATTATACCATAGAATATAGACATGAAACAAATCAATACCATACAACATAATCCCCAATGATGCTAACACATTGTTAAAACCAATTACTAAAAAGTGTTAGCTCAGTCGGTAGAGCGTTTGGCTAGAGACCACAGGGTTCCTAGTTCGACACCGGCCTCTTGCCAACTCAGCGTATGAGTAGCACAGGGATCTGTGCGGTAAAGTAAGGAGCTGATGGTAGGTGTGGCGCTCCACCTCAGCCGCTAAAATAATCTCCTTGGTCTAGCGCAAGTAAAAAGGGGATATACTCCCTCGCTGATTGGCTGGTACCGACTTTAAGCCTCCCCGACGACTTATATATATGAATACACAATATGTATTACTTCCTAACCGTTAGGCATGACATAATCCCAGATATGTTGATATGCCGTTAAAATCAATAAAGAAACAAACAAACCTGAGTCAGAATGACGTCCCGTGGTGACGTAACGGTCAGCAAACTGATCTCGGATATCCATTTCTATTGAATTAGTGAGTTCGATCCTCGCTGGATGCCCCAAACTTGTAACCTTGGGCTTCATCCTACTCTTGGCCAATTGCTTGGATAAAAAGCGTCCCATCATAATGTAATAGTTAGCAAACTTGTCTCACAGATCCATTTCAACTGAATACCGTGTTCGATCCTCGCTGAATGCCCCAAACTTGTAACCTTGGACTTCATCCTACTCTTGGCCAATGGGTTGGATAGAAAGCGTCCCATCATAATGTAATAGTTAGCAAACTTGTCTCACAGATCCATTTCAACTGAATACCGTGTTCGATCCTCGCTGAATGCCCCAAACTTGTAACCTTGGACTTCATCCTACTCTTGGCCAATTGCTTGGATAGAAAGCGTCCCATCATAATGTAATAGTTAGCAAACTTGTCTCACAGATCCATTTCAACTGAATACCGTGTTCGATCCTCGCTGAATGCCCCAAACTTGTAACCTTGGACTTCATCCTACTCTTGGCCAATGGGTTGGATAGAAAGCGTCCCATCATAATGTAATAGTTAGCAAACTTGTCTCACAGATCCATTTCAACTGAATACCGTGTTCGATCCTCGCTGAATGCCCCAAACTTGTAACCTTGGACTTCATCCTACTCTTGGCCAATGGGTTGGATAAAAAACGTCCCATCATAGTGTAATAGTTAGCAAACTTGTCTCACAGATCCATTTCAACTGAATACCGTGTTCGATCCTCGCTGAATGCCCCAAACTTGTAACCTTGGACTTCATCCTACTCTTGGCCAATGGGTTGGATAGAAAGCGTCCCATCATAATGTAATAGTTAGCAAACTTGTCTCACAGATCCATTTCAACTGAATACCGTGTTCGATCCTCGCTGAATGCCCCAAACTTGTAACCTTGGACTTCATCCTACTCTTGGCCAATGGGTTGGATAGAAAGCGTCCCATCATAATGGAATAGTTAGCAAACTTGTCTCACAGATCCATTTCTATTGAACACCGTGTTCGATCCTCGCTGAATGCCCCAAACTTGTAACCTTGGACTTCATCCTACTCTTGGCCAATTGCTTGGATAAAAAGCGTCCCATCATAATGTAATAGTTAGCAAACTTGTCTCGCAGATCCATTTTTACTGAATAGCTTCCTCCTCCACTTCTTTCATTCCTCTTTTTCTCCATAATTTCTTTTCTTTCATTTATTCAACTTTCTTACAACAGTCTCTTTCCTCTCAATTTTAAACATTTTTCTTTCCATCGTTCCTTTTTTCCTTCCTTCATTCATTCGTTCATTCCTTAATTCATTCAATTTCAGCATTTCTTCAGACATATTTCTTTCCCCCTTTCATCTGATTTTCATTGTCTCTTTCTTTCTTTCTTTCTTTCTTTCTTTCTTTCCTTCTTTTTCCTTTATTTCTTTCTTTCTCTCTTTCATTCTTTCTTTCTTTCTTTCCTACATTCATTACTTCCTTCCTCCCTTCCTTCGCCTCTGTTTTCTCAAATTCAACTCTCACCTTTTTTTCCCTCCTTCATTCCTTAATTTGCTCATTCCTTAATTCATTCAATTTCAGCTTTTCTTTTCATTCCTTTTCCTTCAGATATATTTCTTACCCTTTTCATCTGGTTTTAATTGTCTCTTTCCTTCCTCCCCTCACTCCTTCCTTCCTCTGTTCTTTCAAATTTTCCACTCACCTCTTTCTCTCTTTTCTCCTATCTCTTTTTTAAAAATGTTCTTCTTTCTTCTTTGCTCCCTCCTATCTTTCCTTCATTCCTAATCTTTATTTCATAAACTAGAAGTGGCTACCCGGCGTCGCCTTGGTAGAGGGCGGATTTTTTAAAAGTTAGTCTCGAAGATCCATTATTATTTATCGCGATTGAGATCCTCGCTGGTTGCCCCATAAAAATCCCCATATATAAAAAATATATAATAATATAGTAAGAAATTTCCATTCAATGATTTACATTTAAAAAAAAGAAGCTATAAATGTGACGGAGAACGAGTACTACTGAGACATTGTCGTGCCTGCCGGAGTCGAACCCGCGTCCCCCCGAATGCAAAGAAATGCGATTCAGGCGCTGGATGGACGCAAGGTACAATTCAGGTGCCCGGGTGTTGGAGGCCTACACGCGTCCATCCGAATGCACGAGAATTGTGCGTTGCACGGGCACGAGATTCGGCTGATGTTCCCGGATATTTGGCGAATATGCCCATAAATAACCGAAGCGACTGGAGCGTTGCGACAAGTAGTTGGCCTACACAAGACTGCAGTCAGTAAAGAAACGCTTTGTAGACGACCCTGCATAAGAATTTTTTTTAATTCAACAAAATAAATGATGCAATTAATTCAATCAACCAATAATATATTTCAGAGCGAAAAAAAAAAAAAAGAAGATAAACAAAATAACATGCAAATGACTTTCCCTTCTGTTACTTTTCAAATTTGAATTTGTAAATATTTTCCCAAGTATAAATCAAATCTTCATTATTTTTGCTCAAAAACCAAGCCCTGGTAATATTTAATGTGTACATATATCTATTTACTTTGTCGTTAATTGTTTTATTTTCGAAGTTTTCTCCGGGCATACAGATTCACAAAACTGCCCTTTATATATGTACTAGAAGTGGCTACCTGGCGGCACCTGGGTAGAGGGGGGGGGAGTAACAGTTAGTCTCGCAAATCCATTATTACTTATCACAAGTTAGATCCTCACTGGATGCCCCATAAAATCCCCACGTAAATATATAAGAATATAGTGAGAAATTTTGATTTAATGAATTACAATTTTAAAAAATACAATAAAAATGAGGCGATTAATTCAATCAATCAACATCATATTTCAATTACCTTCTGTTACAATACAAATTTTAATTTTTAAATATCTTCACAAATATAAATAAAATCTTCATTATTTTTGCTCAAAAACCAATCCCTGCTGATATTTAATGTGTATATATTTATTTACTTTGTCGTTAATTGTTTTATTTTCGAAGTTTCCTCCGGACATACAGATACACACAACTGCCCTTTATATATGTACTAGAAGTAGCTACCCAGCGTCGCATGAGTAGAGGGGGGTAAAGTTAGTCTCGCAGATCCATTATTACTTATCATAAGTTAGATCCTCACTGGATGCCCCATAAAATCCCCACGTAAATATATAAGAATATAGTAAGAAATTTTAATTTAATAATTTACAATTTAAAAAAAAAACAATATAAATGGGGCGATTAATTCAATCAATCAACATCATATTTCAATAACTTTCTGTTACTATACAAATTTTAATTTTGAGATATCTTCCCAAATATAAATCAAATCTTCATTATTTTTGCTCAAAAATCAAGCCCTGGTGATAGAGAATGTATTTATATATTTACTTTGTCGTTAATTGTATTATTTTCGAAGTTTCCTCCGGACATACAGATTCACACAACTGCCCTTTATATATGTACTAGCAGCGGCTACCCAACGTAGCCTGGGTAGAGGGAATGCAAAAAAGGTTAGTCCCGCAGATCCATTATTACTGAATCGTAAGTTGAAACCTCGTAGGGTGCCCCATTTAAATCCCCATGTAAAAAAATAGACCTTGCATTCATCCAGCTACTCTGAAAAGAAATGTTAATGTCTATCTAAAATATTAAATGAAAAACAAATCCATGCTGTTATCATTCAAATTTTATTTTTTAATTATCTTCACGAATATAAATCAAGTCTCTATTATTTTTGCTCACAAACCAAGCCCTGGTGATATTTAATGTGTATATATATTTACTTTGTCATTAGTTGTTTTATTTTCAGAGTTTCCTCCTGACATGCATACATACACAACTGCCCTTTATATATGTTCTAGAAGTGGCTACCCGGCATCGCCTGGGTAGAGGTAGGGCAATAAAGTTAGTCTCACGGATCCATTAATTGCTGAATCGGGAGTTGGATCCTCGCATGATACCCCATTAAAATCCCTACGTCAAAAGGGTTTGCGTTGATCCAGACACTCGGAAAAGAAAAAATTAATGTCTCCTATATAAGATACTAAATACAAAAACAAATTTCGTGCTATCATCATTTGAATTTTATTTCTTAATTATCTTTAGGAATATAAACCAAATCCTCATTATTTTTGCTCAAAAACCAAGCCCTGGTGATATTTAATGTGTATATATATTTACTTTGTCATTAGTTGTTTTATTTTCAGAGTATCCTCCGGACACACATACATACACAACTGACCTTTATATATGTATAGATATAGATAGATAGATAGATAGATAGATAGATAGATAGATTCCTATTTTTGTTAAATCTATCTTTCTGCCAAACGCCTCTTCTTTCACAATTTTAACTCTTACCCTTCATTGATTAATCCATTTTTTTCATTCTTTAATTCATTCAAGTTCAGCTTTTCTTTTTATTCCCTTTTCTTCAGACATGTTTCTTACATTTTTCGGTGCTATTCGCAGAATTCCGTCCAGGCCTCCTGCCTTAAAAAAACGCTAGGCGGTGATAGCTTAAAAAACCTCCCTACGAATGAAGTCCTTAGCTGAAACGGTGTCAGCTGAAGCGGTTAAGGCGTTTTTCACGAAGAGTTAATGCGATATTTTACCTCCCCCCCCCAGTCTTTTTTCGACAAGTAAATGTAAATATTTTAACCCTCCCCCTCTTTAAAATATTTTAGTGCGGGGGAGGGGGGTAAATATTTATATTTATAAGTCGATACAAATATGGCTTACTTTTGACGCCTTTAAACCACTAAAAAAAAATAATTTGTTGATAAAAACGCCTTTAATTCGCTAAAATAATATCATTTTTTTTTCGGTATGAAAAACCCGAAAAAAAAAATGATATTATTTTATTTTAATTCTTTTTTCGACAATCAATTATAAATAAAAAATAAAAACATTTTTTCGGTATTTTTATTTTATTCATGTTTTTTAGCTATCACCGCATAGCGTCTTTTAAGGCAGGAGGCTGGGACGGAATTTTGCGAATAGCACCCATTTTTCAACTGGTTTTAATAGTCTCCTTTGTTCGGCGTTCGTACGTGCCTTCTTTCTTTCTTTCATTCATTTATTTCTTCCTTCGCCTCTGTTTTCAGATGTCACTATTTTTCTCTTTTCCACTCATTCTTTTCTTTATTTATTCATTCCTTTCTTCATTCCTTCCTTCCTTCCTTCATTCTTTCCTTCCTTCCTTCATTCATTCTTTTATTCATTCATTCCTCCCTCCCTTCCTTCCTGTCTTCCTTCATTCCTTTCTTTATTCATTCATTTCTCCCTCCCTTCCTTCCTTCCTACCTTCTTTCATTCCTTTCTTTATTCATTCATTCATTCCCCCTTCCTTCCTTTCTTCCTCCCTTCCTTCATTCCTTCCTTTATTCATTCCTTCCTTCCTTCCTTCCTTCCTTATTCCTTATTCCTTCATTCCTTCCCCCTTCCTTCCTTCTTTCATTCCTTCCTTTATTCATTCATCCTCCCTCCCTTCCTTCCTTCCTTCCTACCTTCTTTCTTTCCTTTCTTTATTCATTCATTCCTCCCTTCCTTCCTTCCTTCGTTCCTCCCTCCCTTCCTTCCTTTCTTTCTTTATTCATTCATTCCTCCCTCCCTTCCTCCCTTCCTTCATTCCTTCCTTTATTCATTCATCCCCCCTTCCTTCCTTTATTCATTCATACCCCCTTCCTTCCTTCCTTTCTTCCCCTCCCTTCCTTTCTTCCTTCCTTCCTTCATTCCTCCTTCCCTTCCTTCCTTCCTCCCTTCCTTCCTTTCGTTGTTCATTCCTTCCTTCCTTCATTCCTTCCTTCATTGATTAATTTAATCGTTCATTACTTAATTAATTCAATTTCAGCTTTTCTTTTTCATTCACTTTTCCTCAGACATATTCATTACCCTTTTAATCTGGTTTTTATTATCTCCTTCTTTCTTTCTTTCTTTCTTTCTTTCAATTCTTCCTTCCTTCGCCTCCGATTTCCCAAATTCAAATGTCACCACTTTTCTCTTCTTCACTAATTTCTTCCTTTATTCACTCGTTCAGTCATTTATTTCAATTCTTCTTACTTTTCCTTCGCTTTTTGCGAGCAGTTGTCTCTTTTTTTTTCTCTCTCTCTCTTTCGCCGACTTCCCTCCCCACTCACAACTTCAAATCCTCCCCCTCCCGCTTTCACCCCCCCTCTCCCTTTATTCGTCCGGATAATTGAGGAGGTGTGGCCAGCAAGCTTTTTATTTGATCAAATTCTTCGCATCCTTTGTGTCCCTCTAAATACAATCCCGATTCATTCACAACACCCACCTTCTAAACTTGTAAGCCGTCATTTCTCCCCCTACGCATCCCACATTAACCCCCTACCCTCCTATAACCAAACAACCCTTCTAAATTTCTACCCCAAACCCTCCTCGCGCCACACTGACACGAACCCCAGCCCCTAACAACCCGAAAAGCAATTACATATATTGAAAAGTCTAAATCACTGAACATATTAGAATTCGCAACGCAAACATGTATGGTCAATTTCACACCCCTACCCCCCAAACCCAAGGGTCGGATTTTCAAACCGAGTAAACTACACCCCCATCGCTCCCCATCGAGGGGTTTTAACGTCCTCCGGGCAGGGTACTTTCAGTGACCCCTAACTCTAAACGCAAAACGCTACCATTTACTCAAACCTCAGAAGCCTTCACCTTTTCGACCTTTTTCTCTAACAAGCTTAGTCTGTCTGATCAGAGGATTTCATCATTCGTCATTGCCCCTCCAAACCCACCTCCCTTTCCGCGATCCCAGTCTTTAGGTGCCCCACACCGCGCCGGCCGAGAATCTGCCCACTGCTTTCCTACTGTCACAATCGCCGATACAGTTATTAATCAAAAAGATGTCACAACAACTATTCGTCGACAAAACTCCGTAATCTCTTGTCCCGGTGGTGACACTTTGCAAACTATCAACTGCGATAATTTCAACTGAAATAGACAAAACAAACAAACCTTGCTAACCAAAGTGAGACTTTTAGAATTCAACCGAGCACTTTCAATAATAGAAAGAAAAAGACTTTTAGAATAGACAGAAGAAGAGTTCTAGGCGCTATTCGCAGAATTGCGTCCCGGTATCCTGCCTTAAAAAACGCTAGGTGGTGATAGGTGAAAAAACAACCTGCCCTACTAATGAAATATTCACTTGGTAACCAAAGTGAAACTTTTAGAATTCAACCGAACACTTTCAATAATAGAAAGAAAAAGAGTTCTGGGCGCTATTCGCAGAATTGCGTCCCGGTCTCCTGCCTGAAAAAACACTAGGCGGTGATAGCTGAAAAAATTAAAACAAAAAAAACCCATTGTACGAATGAAATATTTACAGTCACTTGTTAACCAAAGTGTAAATTTTGGAATTCAACCGAGCAATTTCAATAATAGAAAGAAAACGACTTTTATAATAGACAGAAGAAGAGTTCTGGGCGCTATTCGCAGAATTGCGTCCCGGTCTCCTGCCTTAAAAACGCTAGGCGGTGATAGCTGAAAAAACAACCTACTCTACGAATGAAATATTTACAGTCACTTGTTAACCAACGTGAAACTTTTAGAATTCAACCGAGCACTTTCAATAATAGAAAGAAAAAGAATTTTAGAATAGACAGAAGAAGAGTTCTGGGCGCTATTCGCAGAATTGCGTCCCGGTCTACGGCCTTAAAAAACGCTAGGCGGTGATAGCTGAAAAAACAACCCACTGTACGAATGAAATATTTACAGTGACTTGTTAACCAAAGTGAAACTTTTAGAATTCAACCGAGCACTTAGGCGCTGGTGTTTTTTTCAGCAGGCACTGCATTCGAAGAGCGGGTTGTTTTTTTTTCTTCAGCTACCACCGCCTAGCGTTATTAAGACGGGAGACCGGGACGCAATTCTGCGAATAGCACGAACCTGCTAACCCAAGTGAAACTTTTAAAATTCAACCGAGCACTTTCAATAATAGAAAGAAAAAGAGTTCTGGGCACTATTCGCAGAATTGCGTCCCGGTCTCCTGCCTGAAAAAACACTAGGCGGTGATAGCTGAAAAAACAAAAAAAACAACCCACTGTACGAATGAAATATTTACAGTGACTTGTTAACCAAAGTGAAACTTTTAGAATTCAACCGAGCACTTTCAATAATAGAAAGAAAACGACTTTTATAATAGACAGAAGAAGAGTTCTAGGCGCTATTCGCAGAATTGCGTCCCGGTCTACTGCCTTAAAAAACGCTAGGCGGTGATAGCTGAAAAAACAACCCATTCTACGAATGAAATATTTACAGTCACTTGTTAACCAAAGTGAAACTTTTAGAATTCAACCGAGCACTTTCAATAATAGAAAGAAAAAGAGTTCTAGGCGCTATTCGCAGAATTGCGTCCCAGTCTCCTGCCTTAAAAAACGCTTGGCGGTGATAGCTGAAAAAACAACCTGCTCTACTAATGAAATATTCACTTGTTAACCAAAGTGAAACTTTTAGAATTCAACCGAGCACCTTCAATAATAGAAAGAAAAAGACTTTTATAATAGAAAGAAAAAGAGTTCTGCGCACTATTCGCAGAATTGCGTCCCGGTCTCCTGCCTTAAAAACGCTAGGCGGTGATAGTTAAAAAACAACCCACTCTACGAATGAAATATTCACTTGTTAACCAAAGTGAAACTTTTAGAATTCAACCGAGCACCTTCAATAATAGAAAGAAAAAGACTTTTATAATAGAAAGAAAAAGAGTTCTGCGCACTATTCGCAGAAGTGCGTCCCGGTCTCCTGTCTTAAAAAACGCTAGGCGGTGATAGCTGAAAAAACAACCCACTCTACGAATGAAATATTCACTTGTTAACCAAAGTGAAACTTTTAGAATTCAACCGAGCACTTTCAATAATAGAAAGAAAAAGAGTTGTGGGCACTATTCGCAGAATTGCGTCCCGGTCTCCTGCCTTTAAAAAATGCTAGACGGTGATAGCTGAAAAAACAACCTGCTCTACGAATGAAATATTTACAGAGACTTGTTAACCAAAGTGAAACTTTTAGAATTCAACCGAGCACTTTCAATAATAGAGAGAAAAAGAGTTCTGAGCACTATTCGCAGAATTGCGTCCCGGTTTCCTGCCTTAAAACAAACGCTAGGTAGTGATAGCTGAAAAAAACAACCCGCTCTACGAAAGAAATATTTACATTTACTTTTAAAGCCTTTAAACGGACCATATTGCCTTTGGGCAGCCCTTTTTTTAAATCTCGATTAAGAAAGGACATGTTTTTCATTTACGCCGTCAATATCCGGTTGTTTGTTAGGCGTTAGGGTTAGGGGTTAGGGTTAGGGTTAGGGTTAGGAGTTAGTCTTATAATTTTAAAATCTAAAAATTAAAAAAAATCTAAAAATCGTCTGTTAAAATAACCGGATATTGGTGGTGTAAATGAAAAACATGTCCTTTCTTACTCGAGATCAAAAAGGGGTGCCTAAAGGTCATATGATCCCTTTAAACCACTAAAAAAATTATTTGTCAATAAAAACACCTTCAATCCGCTAGAAAATCTCATTTGTTTTCGGTATTTTCTTTTTATTAAACTTTTTTTTTCGACAATCAATTACAGATAAAAAAAATCAAAACAGTTTTTTCGGTATTTTTTATTTTATTTTAATATGTTTATTTCCAAAAATCAATTACAAATAAAAACTCAAAATATTTAGATATTGTTTTTTATTTTAACTAAAAACAAGATATTAAACAAACATAAATAAATAAAAAAAACTGAATATTTAGATATTCTTTTATATTTTAATTTTAAAAAATTCAATTTCTTTAGCGTAGTTTAACAGATGGGTAGTTCCATGTCAAATCATCCAGAAAAAAGTAAAACCCCCTTCAATTTTTCTGATAATTTTTCCAGATGTGGACAATGTTATCATTAGACAATCCCCAAAATTTGAGCTTCCAATTCCAAAAATTGGCGGAGTAATATCGATTATAAATTTGAGGAGGGGTCGCGAAAAATGGCGACTTTTTCTAACGTATTGTTGTCTGTAAAATGACTTCTAGAGCTTCCCTGGGTGGGTGACATGGCCTGGATGATTTGACATGGAATTACCCAGATTTGAATTCAGAGTTTTCTTTCTTCTATATTAGTCGGTTAATAAAGTTTTAATGATCCCAGTCTGTCCAACTATTTCCCCATAGCTGGAGGGAGAATAGTTGGATTCATACCTATCACAATGGTAATTAACACTATAAGAAATGCAAAGGGCTAGTCCAAAATTTTAACTCGTCTCGCCGTGTCCGTTTTCTACGACGGTAACAATTATATCACGTGTCTCCACGTGATCCAATCAACATAGATTCGATAATTATTCGCGGCCTGCAAAACAGAGTACGTTACACATACGTACTCGTGACCACACACTTAGACAGATTTGAGCAGACGCATGCGCAAAGACTGCCAAATTTAGTGGTTGGCGCAGATGGTGAATAAGCACAATAATCGCCATTTCCTTGTTGGCCTATTTCAATTTATTTATTTATTTAACTATTTATTTATTTTCAGAGTTAGCTCGTCACGCACAAGACGAGCCCGTAAGATCCCCGCCGAGATCGCAGGGGGCACTTTGCATGAGGGCCCCCGAATAAGGGACCCTGGAGTGGGGACTCCCAAGCGAAAACGGCAAGCACTTTTTGAGAGAAGCACTTGAAACTGGGATCGTGTGCGATGTGAAACGGACCCCACTTGTCTGGCTTTTGTTCTTTGGTCCCCTTGTTTGCTTAAACTGCCACACCCACAGCCTTTCCTTTTTTTTTCTTTTTTTCTTATCACTTTTTTTTCTTTTCTTTTTCTTTTCTTTTTTCATTCATTTTGTAAATGACACGCATTCAGAAGAAATGTTCGCGCAAAAAAATTGCATCTGTTCATCATATTCTCCTATAGTGATTTGCCATTGACGTATTTTGAGTTGTTAAGTCCGTGTGGTTAAGGGTAGAATGTATTTCCTGCATGTGTGTGTGTGTGTGTGTGTGTGTGTGAGTGAGTGTGTGTGTGTGTGTTGTGTGTGTGTGTGCATCGAAATACTGATACGTCTCTGTGTGATTATACGTCTCTGTGATTATATATTATATTAACTATATTATATATACAGTTTATATATATATATATATATACAGTTTCTTGCCGTAGCAATTCTTTAGGGAATTCCCTGAATAATTGCTACGGCAAGAAACTACAGTCGGAATATTTATTCTTTTAAAAAACGTATATATATATATATATATATATATATATATATATATATTATATATATTTTACAAAGTTTTCAAAATAAATAAATATTAGCTCTTACAATTTGTGATTGAGCACTGTATTTTCTTTGTTTCATCACAAAAAAAATTTGTTTTTACATATACCTATATATATATATATATATATATATATATATATATATACATAAACGCCATAGTATATATCATATGTTTTCACATAGACACACACACACACACACACACACACACACACACATATATATATATATATATATATATATATATAGAGAGAAATATTTTAAAATATAAACAAACACAGGATGTTATGATCAGGAAAACAATTTTATGTGTCAATACTTAAGCATTTCGGTATATCGTACCATCTTCAGGACACTGTTAAGTAATGTTTATGTGAGGGACAATGTCAGTGTCCTGGAGATGGCACAATATACCGAAATGCTTAAGTATTGACACATAAAATTATTTACCCTGATCATAACATCCTGTGTTTGTTATATTTTAAAATATTTTCTTCTCATATTGTCGGATTAATTTCCTCACCGTATATATTCCATATATATATCATATATCATATATAGTATATAATTTATATATATGATTATAGATATGTTAACGAAAATATGTGTTTGAAATGGCGAAGGCCGACAATTTTTGGGGAGCATATATTGTGGATTAATACCTAATTTGTTAATTAATTAATTATAATTAAATGAATTAGGTGTGCATATCGGTTTAAATGTAAAGCGTAAACAAATTTGAAAAAAAAGTCGATCTCTGTATGTACATTTCAGCCTATCAGGCCTCATCAGTAGAGCAAAAGACAGGGAAGTGATTTGTGCATGATTGACCCTACTACTGTCAACTGACAGGAGGACACTATAACCATTTACACTAGCAGGCTTCCCCAGAATGTTTCCTTTATTTTTAAACTGAAAGCACATGTTAAAATAGATTTTTGAAACATATTGCCTGAGGGTATGGGCCGTAAAAAATTCAATGTCAGCGAGTTTGTACCCCTAAGTACGTAAAATCATAATTCTTTAAAGGATTAAAAAATAAAACAATTTGAAATGTAAACATTAAATATGTATAAAAATAAAACAAACTATATATAGTAGATATATAATACTAGTCATTGTAATTTATCAAAACTGTTTTTAATAACAATTGAGGAATGTCTGAATGGTGCATTTCAATTTTAGTTATGAGGATTTTGGGTAATGTGACGTAAGCAGTGATGTAATGTTTTACAGACAAAAACGGAAGCGAATCGCCATATTATATAATATATATATGTATGTATAATATATATAGATATATATAGTTATATAATATAATAATATGTTGTGTGTTTGTGTGTGTGCGTGTATCAGTTTATTTTTAGTACAGAAAATTTTGATTCCCGAGAAATTGAGTTACGAATGGAACGAATAAAAGTACGACGGGCGCTTCAACTATCTTTTAATAACTTAAACACATTAATTAAAAATAGTCACGGGACTATTTTTATTAGTAATATACTATTTTACTTATATTATAAGTGTCATGACTATTTTATTTGATGAGTGGAATAAATATTTTACTAAATTAAAGATAGTCAATGGACTATTTCTATTAAATAAATATTTACGAATAAAATAGTCACGGAATATTTTTAATAAATATTACTACTAAAATTATATTTTTGTAATATACTAAATTATCAGGATAAATATTATATCAGTAAATAAATATTTCTTATTAAAAATAGGATATTCAATTGGTAAATAATATTTTCTTATAAAAATAGTTCCAGAAATATTTTTATGAGTAAATAAATATTGTTACTAATCAAAAATAGCCACGAAGATTATTTTTTATTAGTAATATAACATATTTACTTATTAAATATTAGCCACTGACTATCTTTTATCAGTAATAAATATTTACTTATTAAAAATAGTCACTGGACTATTTCTAGTAGTAAATAAGTATTTACTAATAAGAAATAATCATACGAAAAGTTGTGTTTAAAAGTTAAGTAGTAAAAATCGAGAGATTTTTGAAACTTAGTTATTACTGTTTATCCATCGCCACCATTTGTAAAAAAATTAATAAAAAAATAAAACCAAAAATCTCCGACCATAAGGACAACAGATGATCCCGGAGAATAGGAGGCCAAAAATCAAAAGAAAACTAATTCCAATGGCGGAGTGTGTTCAAAACGTGCATCAAATGTATCTTCAGACGAGTCAATGGGTTTAACGTCAAAAATGGCCTCCGGCTCGAACGGGCGGCTGTTTCGGATGCAAAGACACCCGCTCGACACCACGTGACCCGTGCCCCAAACAAGGAAGTCTTCAGTCACACGTCTCAAGTCAGCACTGTT
Source organism: Doryteuthis pealeii (assembly GCA_023376005.1). NCBI lineage: Eukaryota > Metazoa > Mollusca > Cephalopoda > Myopsida > Loliginidae > Doryteuthis > Doryteuthis pealeii. Next base: position 70,643,662 of record CM042172.1, on the reverse strand, counting down.
TACCTGGTAAAAAAAGAGAAAAATCTTTTTATACTAGTTTTTTCTCTTTTACCTTATTGCCTTTTTATTTTATTTATTTTTTATTTTTATTTATTTTGCAAGTTGTTCTTTTTCTTTCATTTATATTATTTTTAGTTTCGTATTTTCTTTTCTTTCTTTCTTTCGTTTTCTTCTTTCTTTCTTTCTCCTTTCTTTCTTTCATTCTATATTTATCTATATATTCATTTAGTTTAATTCTTCATTTCTTTCTTTTCATTTCTTTCATTTTCTCTTTCTTTCTTTTTTCTTTCTTTCCTCTTTATTTATTTATTTATTTATTTAGTATATATCTATTTAGTTTATCTTCCTTTCTTTCATTTCTTCTCTCTCTCTCTCTCTTTCTTCTTTCACAAACATTTTCTTTTTTTCTTCTTTCTTTCTTTCTTTCTTTCTTTCTTCTTCTTTCTTTCACAAACATTTTTTCTTCATTCTTTCTTTTCTTTCTTTCTTTCTTTCACAAACAATTTATTTTCTTTCATTTTCTTTCTTTCTCTCTTTCTTTCTTTCTTCCTTTTCTTTTACAAAGACTTTTCATTCTTTCTTTCTTCTTTCAAACACTTCTCTTTTTTTTTCTTCTTTTGTCACAAAACACTTTTCTTTCTTTCTTTCTTTTATTCTTTCTTTCACAACACTTTTCTTTCTTTCTTCTTTCGTTCTTTCTTTCACAAACACATTTCTTTCTTTCTCCTTTCTTTTTTCTTTCATTCTTTCTTTCTTTCACAAATAATTTTTTTCTCTCTTCTTTCTTTTAACAAATATTCTATTCTGAATAGTGTGAACATTTCTTCCTTTATTCATCGTTTTTAGTTTAATGATTTAAAAATATTGTAGCAGTTCGTTTCTATTTTTCATCATTTGTCCAAAATTACTTCATCCCTTTCTGTCTTTCTTTTTGATATGATAATTCCTTGTTTCGTTTTCTGTCTCCTTGTCTTTTACGGTTTCTTTCTTTTTGAAAATATTTCTTAGCTCTTTAGTCCTTTATTTCTTTCTTTTCTGATACTTTTATATTTAGTATTATTTGGATTATTCGGACTATTGTCCTCATCTTAAATTAGTTATCTGTAAAACGTTTCGGCGGATAGCCCTCTGCCTTCTTCAGGTATTTCTTGTCGGACTCGGAACCTTCTTTTCAATCTCGGGAACCTTCGTCATAATCGGGAATCTTCTTGTTGTAATCGGGAGCCATCGTCGAACTTTTGAACCTAACCCTTTATTCAGTCCATGGGGGTATCCTTTTCGAAGTCAAGGTACCAGTGTAGTTTATTTACGAAGATTTTGCTTACTGTAATATTTTTACTGGATATTCGGACTATTGTCCTCATCTTTATTGATGAAGAACCTTTTTCGGTACCAGTGTAGTTTATTTACAAAGATTTGCTTACTGTAATATTTTACTAGTATTATTTGGATTATTCGGACTATTGTCCTCATCTTTATTGTTATCTGGACAACGTTTCGACGATGTACCCTCCGGCCTTCTTCAGTATTTTCTGTCGGACCCGGGAACCTTCTCAATCTCGGGAACCTTCTTTTTATAATCGGGAACTTCTTGTCGTAATCGGGAGCCATCACGGAACTTTGAACCAAACCCTTTATTCAGTCAACGGGGACAGTCTCGATTGTTCCTCTGATTTCCAGTTCACCCAAATTTTTTTTTCAGAGCTTTGGGGACCGTTCCAAGGGCTCCAAGTACAATTGGTACGACCTCACCTTCACGTTTCCACAGTTTTCTCAGTTCTCTGGCAAGGTCTGAAAAAACTATGGAACATGAAGGTGAAGGCCGTATCAATTTATTATTATTATTATTATTATTATTATTATTATTATTATTATTAATGAAAGAGAAGGAGAAAACTTCCACGGCCAAATGTCACCTACGGAGCTAAAAGCGAAAGTGAAAGTAGACGAGAATTACTAGAAATGGATTAAGCCCCGATTTTCTTTTCCCGCCAATTCTTTCCCCTCTGTGGCAAAGCCACAATAAGTCAAGCGTGTAAAGAAAAACTTCTGTGCAGCCAAAGACAATGGATGTGGGGCAGAACAAGCACTTTTTTTTTCAGTGTTCTTTCGTCTGCGTAATATTTTCTTTTTTAATGTTCTCCTTCCCTCCGCTAATCTCTTATCTTTAAATATATATATATATATATTATATATATATATATATATATATATATATATATATATATATGTGTGTGTGTGTGTGTGTGTGTGTGTATTATATATATATATATATATATGTATTATATATATTTATGTATGTATATATATATATATATTATATATGTATGTATGTATTTATATATTATATATATTTTAATTATATAATATATATATATATATTATATATTATATATATATATATATATATATATATATATATTGTATATATATATATATATGTGTGTGTGTCCGTAATACACATACACACACACACACACACACACATATATATATATATATATATAGTATATATATATATATATATATATGCGTGTGTGTATTATGGACACTGTGCAAACATACATAAATATACACACGTACATATACATACAATTATGTATTGTACGTTTGTTTTATTTCACTATTTTTTATCCGTATACAAAAATGTGAGGCTCTCTTTGAGGCTGTGTTCTTCTCGTTGTAGTTTTCGTCCATTTCCTCCCAAGTTTCCAACGAGAATTAAGCTCTTTCTTCTCTTAATATATACTAATCCCCCCTCTCTAAATCTTTCTAAAGTTACTTTCTTTCCTTTCTTTCATTGTTTTCTTTGTTTTATTTTATTTTTCTCCTTTCTTTCTTTCTTTCTTCATTCATTCGTTTTTTTTTTTTTTTTTAACTTTTTACATTTATTTTTATCTTCGTTCTTCCTTTTTCCATTTTTCCTCTCTTTCTTTCTTTCTTTCTTTTTTCTCTTTCTTACTTTCACTAATTATCCTTCATTCTTTCTGTCTTTCTTAATGCTTTTTGTTTTACTCAATACGTTTTTTCCCATTTCTTTCTCCCTTTTCATTTCTTCTTTTCAGCCTTTTTAAATACTTGAAATACGCCGAATGCATCCACTAAAAGAAGTGACCGCCAGAGTATAGATCCAAGGGGTCATCCCCCCAGGGAACATCTGTCCCTCGATTTAAAGAGGCAGATCTGGATTTATTGCCCAGTGCCTGGCGCCCTTAAGGGGCCACGGGATCTCAGCATTTTTTGCACTCACCGTCCATGAGCTTCGGTTCGTGGGTGGTTCCACATTAATAGGGCCTTGTGCCTAACCCGTACACGTGGTGTACGTGATAAATACCACATTCACATATTAATAATATTTTTATGAAATCTCATGAAAATTCATTAAGTTTTATTTTATTTATTTATTTATTTGTATGTTTTTATTCGTTCTTTATTTATTTTATTCTTTGTTTTTTTATTTATTTTATTTTATTATTTATTTTTTATTTTATTGCCCATTTCATTCTTTTTCTTTTTTAATTAATTAATTAATTTTATTCTTTCTTTCTTTCTTTCTTTTATTCTGTATTCTTTCTTTTACCTTTCTTTCTTTTTTCTTTCTTTTCTTTCTTCATTTATTCATTCTTTCTTTCTCCCTTTCTTTCTCTCTTTCTTTCTTCTTTCTCTCTTTCTTCTTTCTATCTTTCTTTCTTTCTTTCTTTTATTCTGTATTTTTTTTTCTTTTACCTTTCTTTCTTTTTTCTTTCTTCATTTATTTCATTTTTTTCTTTCTCTCTTTCTTTCTTCCCCTCTCTCTCTCCCTCTCTCTCTTTCTTTCTTTCTTTCTTTCTTTCTTTCTTTCTTTCTTTCTTGATTCATTTTCTATTTGTTTCTTAGTTCTTTATGTCTTTCTCTTTTGGCAATAGAATCTCAGAATTATGTAAATACATGAGATCGACAGTGGGTCTGAGTTTTTACTTAGTGAATCTATTGTCAGAAAAATCATTCTCAGCTCACCGTGATTCAAAGTGTCGACTTTATTACTTAATCTTCAATTTAACTATTTATCCGATATATATATATATATATATATATATATATTAGAATAGAGTTTTATCACACACACCCCCTCGAGAAAATAAAATTTAGAATTTCGATTCATCTATTTTTCTATTATTATTATTTTATTTTGTATTTAAAATAATAATAGATAGAGTGCATGTGTGCATGGATAAACTCCTGGCCGAAACACGTGTCAGTAAAATAAAATCTATTTTATCCATTCAGCATTTTCCTTCCTTTGTTTATTTTTTCCTTTCAACATACCGTCAGATTGGCTTCCATTTTCAACTTACACACACACACACACACACACACACACACACACCACACACACATATATATATATATATATATATATATGAAATTTTGCCTTTCGATTTATCTAGTGGGAACATTCTCCTTTTCTCTCCTTTCTGAAAGTCAATTTCTAATGTCAACTTTATTTCAAAGCTTTACATGTTACGTTCATTCGTTTATTGGTAGCTGTTTTCCGTGTTCCCTCCCCCTCCACTCCCCTGACATTTATCCATCTTGTTAGCATTAGCTAGTGTATAGAAATTTGTATTGAGAGGAACTATGAAAAATACAGATTCCGTGTATGTATTTGCATGCACATATACATATATATTCCAAAGTGTTCCAAAAGATGAATCATTTATTCTTGATATATATGTACATACGAATTTTATCTATCTATCTATCTATCTATCTATCTATCTATATAACGGTCAAGTAGAAGAATTTGGGTAACTTTTTACTGTTGTAAAATAAAATAAAATAAATAATTAAATGAATGAAATAAATAAGTAAACAATAAAAGATCATCTGCAATTATTTATTACAAAGATTGATGAATGATTTAAGAAAACTATATTTTATGGGTATTTTAAAATTTAAATAGATGAAATATATATAAATAAAATATTTAGATTTAGATTTATGATATATTAATTCATATAATTCATTTATGATATATGTATATTATATAATAATTATATATATTTACATATTAAAATATAATTATAAATAATTATATATATTATGTAATATAATTAAAATATAAGAGGGGCGGGTTAGCTCAGTCGGTAGAGCGTTCGGCTAGAAAACACATGGATCCTAGTTCGATACCGGTCCTCGCCAACACAGCGTATGAGTAGCACATCTGTGCGGTAAAGTAAGGTGCTGATGATAGGTGTGGCGCTCCACCTCAGATGCTAAAAAACAATCTCCTTGTCCAGCGTTATTGAAAAGGGGATAGACTCCCTCGCTGTATGGCTGATACCGACTTTAGGCCACCACGACGACTTTACTTTTATATATATATATTATATATTAAAATGTAATTATATATATTATATATTAAAATATGATTATAAATATATTATATAATATTATATATTTTTAATTATATATAACTATATATAATGCTATATATTTAATATTATGGTATTATTTTAAAAATTGATTTAAGATTGAATACCTTTTAAGAATATCAATAATCAATAAATGATAATGTCATAATATGCTAAAAATCATTGACTATTTCGGGAACACGTGTATATATTTATATGTGTTTGTATTTGTCTGTATGTATATGTTCGTTTATATATGATTATATAACTATATATAATATATAATATATATATAATTATATATATTATATAATATATAATATATAATTATATATATATTGTATATTAAAATACAATTGTATATACTATATATTAAAATATAATTATAAATATATTATATAATATTATATATATTTACTTATATATAACTATATATAATGCTATATATTTAATATTATGGTATTATTTTAAAAATTGATTTAAGATTTAATACCTTTTATGAATATCAATAATCATTAAATGAGATTGCCATAAGATGCTAAAAATCATTGACTATTTCGAAAACACGTGTATTTATTTGTATGTGTCTTTGTTTGGTTTGGTTTGGTTTGTTTTACGGCATATCAACCACAGTGGGTCATTTAATGCCGATAAAGTTTTGAAATAAATCAATTCTTAATGGATAATACAATTTTTTTATAAATACATTTTTCTATTTAACCCATAGATGGGACCCTAACAGGTACTACCATTCCGGGTCAGAGTGGACCAGGGAGCAATGGTGATGAATAGGGTGCTATGATATTATTTCAAACAATGATTTAAAATTTAATACCTTTTAAGAATATCAATAATCATTAAATTAGTTTGTCATGAGATGCTAAAAATCATTGACTATTTTGAAAACACGTGTATATATTTGTATATATGTTTGTATATATCTGTATGTCTATGTTCGTTTATACATACACCCCTAAAACCATACTCACACAAAACAATAAAAGAAAAAAGAAAAAAACGGCGGGAAAATATGTGCAGATGAACAAAGGTGGATCCATTTTCATTTATGCAAGGGTGCATGTCGTAAACTTGCAGCATCCTATTTGCAGTAAGCCTTTTTTCATCCACTCTAAGCGGTATTTAAGGATGACCTCTTAGATTAAAGGCGTAAGTGTTTAGACAAAGGACAATTCGCGGCAAGAAGAAAGGCACAAACATCGGCTAACATCCAACGGAAATCCTACTAATATTCGCCGAAAGAATAGCACTGGGCACAAGAAAAACATTGGTTGTGTCATGCTAAGTAGGAAGATTGAGTGAAAGGCAGAAAATCGGACTTAGCTGTCGAGGCGACGACACACGGACGGACGGACGGACAGATCAGAGACGGAAACCAACACTGACAAAAATCTTGTTTATTTAGCAAAATATTAAGTATATTATATATATTAATATAATATATATATATATATATATATATATATATATATATATATATACTAAGCAAATATATGCACCCTCCGGGTGCAAGTATTTAAGTTTAAATGTAAAAATATTAAATTAAATCAGAAAGGCTAATGAACCTAATTAAGAATTCAAATAAAAGATTTGAAACAGAGGGGGTATAATCGGAAAATAGAACAACTGAAAACTTACTCTTTCATCACTTCCGTTTTTCAATGCTAAATTTTCCTAATTTAACTATTTAGTTTAAATAGGAAGTAAAGAATAAAAATTACAGTTATTTCTTCTTGTTAATGAATTTCTTTTAGGATTTTTTATGAGAGATTTTTACTCATATTCATTAAGATAAAACCAAACAATTAGAAATCAAATAATACCAAGCACATTTTTATAAAATCAGTTTTTTAATATCAATATGCAAATTAGCTTTAACGTTTACACTGAAAACTGGTATTTTGTTGTATATATAAATACAATTGCATGTTATTAGCATTTAGGTAAGGCCAAAAGTATTAATAATGTCAAACAGTTTTATTATTAATTGAGGTTTAAATAGAAATAGAATCATGGAGAATGTGATGTAAATAACTAAGGGAATTGTGACTTGAGTACTAATATAGTTTCGGTTACAGACAGAAAAACACACAATCTCCATTATAATAAGATATATATATATATATATATATATATATATATATATATATATAGTTAAAAATTAATAGTAAAATGAATGAATGGATGAAATAAAAAATGAATGAAATGAGTGGGATAAATGAAAAATCCTTTCCAAGGGACCCCTTCCAAAAGTAATAAAACACTTTTTGAGAGAGTGGGGTCCCTAATAGAAAGTTTTCCTCATCTATTATTAGACTCCTATGAAGCATCAAGTTGATATGATTATTCTATAAGTTATTAGAGAAGATAAAATCCGTCTCTTACCTTTGTAATATCTGTTGAAAATGGGTTTGAATTTTTTTATATAAATATTTCTAATCTTGTCTGGTTAACTTCTGGTGAATATTGCTACTCAGTAACTATCTTGAATTCAAAATAAAAACGGTAATATATATATAATATATATATATATATATATATATATATATATATTATAATATATATATATATGTGCGTGTGTATGTATAGGACATTTTTAAAGAAAACAAAGACAGGATGTCATGAACGATGGAAACACTTTATGTCGATATTTAAGTATTTCGGTTTTTAAAACGTTCTTCGGGACATTGAATATTTGTATGAGTAAAAGATGAAAGATGTTCAGTGTATGTTGAATGTGTGATAAAAGGTTATTATCCGTTATTTACGTTGCGTTTTTATATGAAAGCCGATGACGCGATCATTTGCACGTGAAAGCGAAAACTGATAATCAGAAACCGTCGCATGTCAAACGTGAATTGTCCACGAGTAAATGTTAAAAAAGGTTATGACGTATAACGAAAGAGAAATTGTTAATTAATAAACTGTTTAGCACATATAATGATCAATTATTTTATTTAAAAGGTTAGTTGTAAAGCTTTAACCATGTATCTTGAGAATCCTGTGTTATGCCTCAAAAAACCATGGTTCAAAGTAATGACTGAAAAAATGCAAAAGTCTTTAAATAAAATACAAGTGTATTTATATCTTTTATTCATTGATATATCAACACTGAAATTTCATTAAATCGGTTAATTCCCTGATTTTTGGTATTTTTTTTTCTTTCAGTGGGGTGATATATGATGTGGAATTTAGGTCCGTTAAGTTCAATTTAACTAAATATTTTTTTATCAATTTTTTTTTTATTGACAAAATATGCTATTCATATACATTAAATATAAATAAATGAAGTGCCAAAAATTTTATAAAATGGACAATTCGCCATTTTGTACTATCTAAAAAATTTTTTTTAAAAAATCATTATCTCCCTTGAGTTAAATGCACAATACCTTTGTATCCTTTTCTGTGTATTTAGTTACAACTTTGAATTTCAAAACAAAATTCTTTATTGAATCTTCGGTTTGCACAATTTGGCCCTCAATAATGATTCAGAAAATCTAACATTTCAAATATTTAAACGAGGGAATGTTTGTTATTTTATTTCATCAAAATTAAATTAAATGACAAAATTTAACTAATGTTCAGATTAAAAATGATGCCCACATTATTCAAAGATTTTTCATTGGCATTTGTCTACGATCTTGATCTCATTCAATCAAAAAATTGGTAGCAAGTTCAGATCTAATGTTGGTAGCAGTACGTAATAGACGCAAATACACAATTTTGTGTTTTTGTAATTGATATTTTTAAAAATTGAAAAATCGGGAATCAAGTTCAATAAGCAACCCTAGCTATCAATTATATTTGTAAATAAAAATGTCTACATTTCTCTTCTGAATTAAATAAAAAACTATTTAGTATAAAAACGTGTCTTTTGAGTGTGTCTTTTTTTGTTTGTGAATTTATCGTAAGTGTTGAAAAATATTCATAAATTTCTGATTAAAAGTATTTATTTGAAAAGAAAAAAGATTTTGCTACCATTGAATTTTTGATTTGATTACGATACCAACCATGTGATTCAAAAATAATATTTTTCAAAAATTTAAAACATGATTAAAAAAGAACAAATAAAAATATTGAGATTTATGTTACGATGCCAATTAATTATTTTATTAATCAAAAACTGGTACAAACTGCAAAGAAATAGTGCGAGCTAAGAACAAGTGGTGGACGTGGAAATATGGTAGCTGAAAAGTTCTCAGTCAACGCAAGAAGGAAAATGACCAAGACAACACTGCTAGAAATCATATCAAATAAGTTCTATTGATAATAGAGCTAGTAAGTCGTCAGTGGCGGCCTAAAGTCGGAATCAGCCACGTCACGACGAGGGAGTCGTACCACCTATTTCAGAAAGCGGCTAGACCAAGGAGCAGTTGTCATCTTGGAAAACGTCTTGAGGTGGAGCGTACAGGCCGATACAAAGAAAACCAGCTGACTGAGCCAATCCAGCTCTCTACGTTATTTAGTCACACAGATCCTACTGAGGTGCGGTTACTCGCCATACGCTGAGTTGGCGAGGACTGGTTATCAGAAGCTAGAGTCTTGTGGGAGTTGTTTAGGCGCGAATGCAGCTGAATAGCCAATGGAATGTGAAATTAGAATCCTCCTCTTCCTGTCATGAATAGAAGCATCAATATCACATGGGCACCACTAGTTGGACTATGACAGCTAATTTAGAATCCTCTCATCCTTCAGCTTGAATAGCAGCATCAGATATCATCATGGACCACTATTGACTATGAAATGCTAATTAGAATCTCCATCCTAGTCATAGAATAGCTAGCATCAATAGTGTCATGGACCACTATTGACTATGAAATGCAATTAGAATGCTCAGCTCCTCCTTCAATGAATAGAAGATCATATCATCAATGGACCACTATTGACTATGAAATGCTTAATTTAGACATCCTCCTCATACCTTCCTGAATAGAAGCACAATATCATCATGGTACCACTATATAACTATGAAATGCTAAATAAGAATCCATCTCCTTCATAAATAGCAGCATCAATATCATCATGACGCTATTAAATATGAATGCTATTTAGAAATCCTCATCCTTCAATGACTAGCCAGCATAATATCATCATGGACCACTATTGATTGAAATGCTAATTAGAATCCTCTTCTCCTTCCTGAATAGAAGCATCAATATCATCATGGACACTATTTACTATGAATGCTACATTAGAATCCTCCCATCTTCATGAATAGAAGCATCATATCATCATGGACCACTATTAACTATGAAATGCTATAGAATACCTCATCCTCCTTCATAAATAGCAAGCATCAATATCATCATGGACCACTATTAAATATGAAATGCTAATTAGAATCCTCATCCTTCATGAATAGGCAGCATCAAATATCATCATGGACCACTAATTGACTATGAAATGCTAATTAGAACTCCTCCTCATCCTTCATGATAGAAGCATCAATATCATCAGGACAACTATTGACTATGAACTGCTAATTAAAATCCTCTCTCGTTCATGAATAGAAGCATCAAATATCATCATGGACCACTATTGACTATGAAATGCTATTAGAATCCTCCTCATCCTTCATGAATAGAATCCCGCATCATATCATCATGGACACATATTAACTATGAAATGCTAATAAGAATCCTCAATCCTCTTCATACAATAGCAAGCATCAATATCATCAGGTACCACTATAAGATTGAAATTGCTATTAGCATCCTCATTCCTTCCATGCATAAGCAGCATCAAGTATGCATCATGGACCACTATTGACTATGAAATGCTGAGAATAGAATCCTCCGCTCTTCATATACATGATAGAAGCATCAAAATTAGATCATTCATGGACCACTACTTGGACTATGTAAATGCTAATTAGAATACCTCCTCATCTTTCATTGAATAGAAGCATCATATCATCATGGGACCAATTATACTATGAAATGCTAATAAGAATCTCATCCCCTTCCATAAAATAGCAGCATGCAATATTCATCATGGACCACTATTAAATATGAAATGCTAATTAGAATCCTCATCCGTTTCATGAATAGCAGCCATCAATATCATCCATGGGACCACTTATGTTGACTATGAAAATGCTAATTTAGAAATCCTCCTCCTCCTTCATGAATAGAAGCATCAATATCATCATGGACCACTATTGACATATGAAAATGCTAATTAGGAATCCTCCTATCCTTCATGAATAGGCCTTGATCAGATGACAAGGCCAAAGAGTCAAACGTGGTTTCGGGGCCTTAGCATCATTACCACTACAAAAGGCCCCAGCAGTGTTTAGTATACTTGAACAGTGCTTAGGAGCACTTTGGTAGTGTAAAAGGCGCCAATTGGTAAGTCTACTGTATTTCTTAAACATTAGTTTATTTTAACTTGGACATCCACCATCTTTTTATGCTTCACCCCCTCCCCCCCAATACCTTTACTTTATTCTTTTTATACACAAATATGCGAAGCATAGAACGAAACCCTTACAATAACAACATATATATACAGGGTGTTCTGAAAGAAATTTGACAGTTTCATAAGGAAAAGAAAAGTGCTTGATAACTATAAAATTTAATGGATTATAAAGAAATTCAACAGCACGGAAATTACACGTTCACTCAAAATAACCGCCATTAGCGTCGATCACAGCCTCAATCCTGCTCCAGAACTGGAGCAAGCCATGAGTTACAGTTTCCCTGGAAAGGGTCTCAAAAACTACTTTAATTCTGTAGATTAACTGGGCCTTTGTAGTACTGGCACAGCGATTGGTGTCTTTCTCGACAGCGCCACATACATAATAATCCATGGGGTTAAGCTCTGGGGAGTTCCGAGGCCAAACATTGGGATTGGTGTAGCCGTAAAAATTCGCTTCGCACAACAACTATTTTTGACTTTACCAGAAGGTGTGGCAGGGGCCTAATCCTGCTGCCATACATATGGCCTAGCATTGGCTACCATTGTTATCCAGTGTTTATACTCCACATAGGGATCTGAGGTCCTCCAAAAACTTTTTTCGGCAGATTGTCGAGGAATTCTGCTGTACGAACGCCATAGATCGTCTATGTTGCTTTTTTCTACAGGCTCGTAGTCTCCATTGAAATTCTCCAGTTCATGCCTGATTTTTTAACAGTTTCAGGGAGCATTGGCAGCAAACATAATCTCCTTATTTTGATTATATATATATCAGCTCAGTGGGCGAGGGGATAAGACATCGGACTACCATGCGGTCAGTCTGAGTTCGAACCCTACCCAAGGATAGTTGTGTCTAGCACACTGAAAGAGGCATGATATAGCCGAAACACGTGTCTGTGGATGACTTATTTATTATTAATATATATGCTCCCATAAATTTGGTAATGAGCTCTCTAATTTGGTTAATTTAATTAACTCTCAAAAAACTAACTTAAAATGATCATTTAAAGATATTATCTCTCAGTGACCGAATGAATATACATACATTCGTATGTATTTAATAGTTTAAAAACACCACCAATCAGCTGTCAGTGGGCGAGGGGATAAGACATCGGACTACCATGCGGTCAGTCTGAGTTCGAACCCTACCCAAGGATAGTTGTGTCTAGCCACACTGAAAGAGGCATGAATATGCCGAAACACGTGTCTTGTGGATGACTTATTAATTATTAATATATATAATATATTTTCTCCACGACATCCTGTATGATAATTCATTCTTCTTTTCAAAACTACTAGTACAGCAAAGGTACATTGAGTTAATTCATTTCAGTTTTTTATACTGCTCTGCTTCCCCCTGCATTTTGAGCCTTTCCTTTTTTTAATTTTTTATTATTTAACGGTTTATTGAAAGGATTGGTTTTCTCGTATCAGGACACGTGGTGAAATCTTGTGTGGAGAAGGTGGGTGACTTTCACACAGCACGTGTCCTGATGTAGGTTGCAAAACGAAACTTTACTCCCATATATATATATATTATATATATATATATATATATATATATTATATATGGGGTAATCTATATATATTATATATATATATATTATATATATATATGTATGATAAAGAATTTAACTTACCGGCGAATAGAATATCGAGTTAATCGTAACATCTACAGCGATACAAATATTAACCGAATAAGTTAGGGTATAAAGAATGCAGTGCTCAATACGTTAGTAGAGCGGATTAAGTAGAATGTATAGATGAATAACCTACTTACGCTTAATTAAAAGGATCATCAGGTTAATTGTAATGAATTAATGAAGAAATGATTAATTAAAGAAAATTAAGGAAGTCCTTTAATTGTCTTTGAATATTATTTTTCTTCATTAATTCATAACAATTAACCCTGATGATCCTTTTTAGTGAAACGTAAGTAGGTTTATCTATCTATATCTTTCTAGTATATATAGGGCCGGTTTAGCTCAGTCGGTAGAGTGTTCGTCTAGGAACCACAAGGTTCCTGGTTCGATATCGGCCCTTGCCAACTCAGCGTATGACTAGCACTGGGATATGTGCGGTAAAGTGAGGAGCAGATGGTAGGTGTGGCGCTCCCACCCCCCAGATGCTAAAATAATCTCCTTGGTCTAGCGCTAGTGAAAAGAGGATAGACTCTCTCAGGCCTGTTTGCCTGATACCGACATTAGGCCGCGCCGACGACTTTACTTTATATATATATATATATAATATAATATATATATATATATAATATTGATAATTGTATCATATTACCACGACCAGACAACTCGGCAAACACCATTTGCGACATCCGGATAATATGATTCAATTATCAATTATATATAATTCCTCTATCAAATTTAATATATACCCTTGCCCATTAGGTTGTGTCTGAAAGATTCCGAGCCCCGAAGGGAGTCGTTGTCCTGGGGGTGACCTTTTCTTCTGTGATCCTGGCGATGGGATACGCGGCAATACAGGTTAGGTGGCTGCGCATTTTGAATTAATATTACCATGACTAGATTTGGCATTCTCCGTTTGGTGGCATGGGCTGGTGGCCCAGTGTGTTTAGTCCTCGCTCTTCAACGCTGTGGTCCGCTGTTCAATCTCTAGTGGCGGAGATTGTGGTAGCACTGCTGATGAGACCAAAGGAGTCGAAACAGCTGTCCAGTGCTCCGGTGTCGAATGGTGTTGCCGAGTGTCCTGGTCGTGGTAATATGATTCAATTTCAAATTAATATATATATTAATTATATATGAGGGTGCCGAGATTGATAGAGAATAAGAGAAGACAGCCAGACAGACTGTGTGTGTCTGTGTGTAGAATAATCGAGTGTTAGTGCTTGCTTTCGTTTTTTTTTTGTCGTTTTTTTTTCTTTCTTCGTTAAACAATTGCTGCCCAGAATACACACACACCCAACACACACACACACACATATATATATATATATATATTATATAGTGTTATGTGTGTGTGTGTGTGTGTGTGAAGAAAAGGAAGTGAATCCGATGGTAGGGTAGTATATTAAGAAAGATTGAAAAAACACAGGTTTAAATGAGTTAAGTGTTGATTAAATTAGCCGACGCTACAGTGTTTCGATTTATTAATTAGATCATCTTCAGGGCATTTGTTTGGTTATAATATGAAGGTAATAAGAAATGTTTATAACAGATAACGAGAAAAGCGATGGTAGTCCTTGTTATTTCAGTCTGTTTAATAATTTGAGGTTGAAAAAAGGAGAACGGTTTGAAATATGGCGTCAAATATTCTCTTTTACGGTTGAGTATGGGACGGTGTAAGTGTGTGCATCGAAAAGAAAGCATTGTGCATTTTTTAGGTGTGTGGTTGCGCGTGTGTGTATAAAATCTTTAGTGATACAACGACAGCGAAAACAAACCTCAAGGTTGTGTGTGTGTGTGTGTGTGTGTGTGTGAGCATGCCCTGAGATGATCTAATTAATAGATCGAAACACTGCAGCGTCGGCCAATAAACTCACCATTAACTCATTTAAACCTGTGTTTTTTCAATCTTTCTTAATATACTACTACTATACACACACACACACAACACACACACACACACATAATTATATATATATATATATATATATATAGAGAGAGGAGAGAGAGAGAGAGAGAGAGAGAGGAGAGAGAGAAAGAGAGAGGTGTATTGATGGTTGAGATAGAAAGTGAAAGAATGAGGCAAAATAACAATGCCGCCAATCAGCTGGGCGTAAAATACACAGACTGCATCTTACAGATGGGCAACCCCAAAGGGGATCACCTGTTGGCCGTGGGTAGCGAATCGTGATGTATCTTGGTGTTTGAGCAGTCCCATGACATGCCATACTCCACTCTGGTCCGTACTTAGGCTAGACGGGAGGTCGTAGAGATCCCCCCGTTCAATCCGGCTGGTAACGCTAAGCCCTAGCACCTATATTAGCTCCTTACTTTATTGCACAGATCCCTATGCTACTCATACGCCTGAGTTTGGACGAGAGCTGGTATCGAACTAAGGTACCTTCGTGGTTCTTAAGCCGAACGCTCTACCGAACTGAGCTACCCAACTATAATAACTTGAACTATTTATTGGACTATTTTGCAATAACTCTTAAGTAAACTACGACGTGAAATTAGATTATCATACTGTGGTATATTCACACAGTCTGCTAGTACACACATAATTACGGTACTCTCATTGTTATTTCATTGCATCTATTGTTTTTATTATTTTCACTCCTTTTGAGTTTTTCAACATCAGCGTGAGCTGATGGTATTTCACTGGAGCCTGAGTGACAACAAGTCTCCTCGGACTCCATGACTCTTCTGATGTTCTAGCCGATTGCAAGCAGTGGTAGTAGTCTGGATGGTCTCAATTCTCCCATTCTTCCTCTGATTTCTAGATCCCCCAGTCTTTTTTCTGCAACTTACGGTACCGTTCTAAATGCACAATTACAATTGTATCTCTTTCACCCTCATATTCAACAGCTTTTTCAATCTTCTCTAGCAAGGTCCAGGTATTTGTCCATATTTTTTCATTTTCCTTTAGCTTCACCCTGTGATCTGCTGGGACCGCAAAATCCACCAGTTGACACGTTCTCGTTCCTTTTTTTCTTTTTCTTTTTTGTAATTTAATGCTAGGACTGGTCTCGGCTGGGATAGGGTGATCGTCTTTAACTCGAAGTCCAGAGAATTTTATGCGTTTCGTACAGAACTATTTTGCCCTAATGTCAAAACTTAAAAAAAAAATCATATATGTGCTAGAAGGCAGTTGAGTGAGGTCTTCTTTGTATCATAAGGTATGAAGTTCAGCCGCGTCTACTGGTGAGGTCTCAATTCTGCTGTCAACCGAAATGCACGCAGGACAGACGTGTTTCTGTGGATGAATGAAAAGGCAATAAAGCTTTGACCAAAGACAAACAAAGTCTTGTTAATTATTTGCATGCCTTTAGAAAGACTACCCCTTAGAAAAAAAATGATAAACAACACAATTGACAAAGCAGGAATAGAAAGAAGTAAAGAAACAGACCTAGAGCATCCACAGATGGCGCGAAAGAAGAAGATACAAAGTAACAAATAAGTAAGTCGACGACTGTATCTTCTGTATCTGTCTCTCTCTAAAGGCGCCCTCTCTCTCTATCCCACAAGAACACTCGTTTTATATACTGCAATAATTATATATTATATATCCAACCCCTCCGCAGCAAGCAGATGCGACACAAGGTCAATTTCTTAAGCGGAGTTCACGGTTGAATTCAGAGTTTTCCTTCTCCTAGACCGGTTGCCTAACCAAGGCTAAAGAGCCCGGTTCGCCCTACTATTATCCATAGCTGGAGGAAAGTAGGATTCATACCTTTCCCAAGTGTATTAGTGCTAAGTGAAATGCAATTACCTCATCCAGGATTTGAACTCGGGGCGACGAGTCCATTTCCCATGACTTTAACCATTACACCACGCGCTTCCCACAATGGTTATATAGCACAAAGATCCCAGCAAGAATATCCCATCATCACCATTGGTCCCATGTTCATTTGACCGGTGTATGTTATGATCCCATCTATGGGTTAAATAAAAGAAGAAAAAAACGAGGTATTATCTGCGTTATTCGGACTATTGTCCCCATTCTTCATTGTTACTTGAACGTTTCGGACTCAGGAACCATCTCGACTCGGGAACCTTCTTTTCGAACTCTCTTGTCGTATTCGGTAGCCATCACGGAATTTTGAACCTAACCTTTTATTTAGTCCCACGGGGTATCCTGTTCTCATTCCGCTAACCATAGCTGGGGTAGGAGTTGTGTTAATTTAATATTTTTCTAACTGCTTTCACTCAGGATTGAAACTCGGTTCCAGAGATAACTGTCACTTAGAACTGCCTTAACCTAACTACCTATCCACTCGGGCCATGTGTCCAATCGTTGTACAAGTAACAATGAAGATGAGGACAATAGTCCGAATAACGCAGATAATACTAATCTTCAAGCCTCATCTCAAACACTCAAGAAATAGAAAAAAAACGAGTATGAAAAATCTGTTAAAAAATTGAGTTTTAAAAAATTGAATGCTCAACAAGAACTAAATAAAAGAAAACGACTTCGGCATGAAATAACCCAACAAGGGTTGACATGCCGTAAAACCCTAACAAACAACCAGCCAAAGAGAGTTTGCAAAGTAAATTAGATTTAACAAAGAAAAAATACGCATGGAGATAAAAATCATTTTGTAAAGATTTCTAAGAAGGGAACGTCTGGCCTAATTTAAATTGAAATAAATTATAGAAATCTTATGAAGCTGCAGGCACATCACATTTACTCGTAAATTCCTCCATAAAATGCCCAAGCCTAATTTATGGTAGGAATTTATGTGTAAAAACTTGAATATTATTTTTTGTTGTTGTTATTTCTTTTCTTTTTGGCTTTGGAATCTAAAATAAAAACGTCAGATTTTAATCATCGTCGACGAAAAACAAAATTACGGTCATAAAAGAAGCATCCAATTTATGCTTAAACTAACCATTCTCACAACATAAAAACTTTTAGAATATGCACATTGAAGTGAATATTAATAATGAATCAAGAAAATATATTTAGTATTGTAACATAACGGGTGCAAGAAAATAAAAACATTTAATACAAAAACACGGATATAAAGGGGGTTCAGTTTATTTTAGGGTAGGAATTTACGAGCAAATAGTCCTATATATATATATATATATATATAATATATATATATAATATATATATTATGAGACGCCAAGAGGAACAAAGTAGTATTTAGCACAAAAGAGGAGAGAAGTTTCAATATTGGCAGACATCGTCTAAGAAGAACTTGGTACCAAAATGTCCTGAGAGAATCGCAGTTCTTCATTCAATATATCTTTTTTCTTTCTTTTCTTTTTCCGTTTTTGTATCTACGGTTTATCTGTAAAACTTTGCCAAACAGAATAGATAATTGGCGTTCCTCGATAAATATCTTTGTTTTCTTCCGAGTAGAGACGGGAACAGAAAGTGGGGGTCGGGCGGGAAGGGCGGTTTATTGGGAGGGGCGCGAGAGGTCGGGTGGGTGGGGTAGTGCGGCAGATTTAGTGGCAGGAACGGTGCAAAAAGAAAAAGAAAAAAATTGTGAAAGAAATGGAAAGGGACATTGTAAAAAATAGAAAATAATAATAATAATAATATAATAATAATAATATAGAAGAAGAAGAGAGAAAAGAAAGAAGAAGAAGAAGAAGAAGAAGAAAACTGTTTTTACGCCTAAGAAAAATTCCAAAACTAAAAGTCGGTAATCCAGTGGTTAAAGAGAGTTGTGATTCCTTTGTTTCCCTGTTTCAAAATAAATATATAAAACTTCCGTAGTCATAAGAGATGTAGATATTTTGAACTTGCTCCAAAACACACACACACACACACACTACACACATACACACACACACACACACACACACATATATATATATATATAATATATATATATATATTTATACATATAATAACCATATATATATTATAACAGCTATNATATTATGGACTCTCCCGTCGATTTTCGACGCATGAGGGTTCACACACACAATGAACACCCACACAGTGATTTGTTTATAGTGGTGAAGGCTTGTGTTGGACCATCCACACTTTTTGGCACAGTCGATAGGAAAGAATTGGTGCATCAAGGGTTGCCACAAACCCAATCAACGACAGACCTCAGGAATTTTGAATTCAAAGTTATCCCTCTCCTAGACTGGTTACCTACCCAAGGCTGAAGGGCCCAGTCTGCCTTACTATTTAACCCATAGCTGGAGGGAGAATATATGGATTCATAACTTTCCCAAGGGTATTGGCACTTTATATTTGTTATATCTCTGCATTATCATTGTGAAACTTGAATCGACTAACCACTGTGACCACTTTCACCGGTAAGTCACCTTTTCCACAAATACCATATATATATATATATGGTATTTGTATATATATATATATATATATATATATATATAATATATATATATATATGTATATGGTATTTGTGGAAAAGGTGATTTAAGTTTCACAATGATAAGACAGCGATATAACAAATATAAAGTGCTCAATGCGTTAGTAGAGCAAATTTATTATCCAAAGGTACACGGAAATAACCTACTCGCGTTTCACCATAAGGATCTTCAGGGTTAAATCCACTGGATTAATCAAGATATTGAGTAATTGCCGTTGATTGAACGTGTGTATTTTTTTTTCAAAATACACATGTGTAATCAACTAATCCAGTGGATTTAACCCTGAAGATCCTTATGGTGAAACTCGAGTAGGTTATTACCGTGTATCATTTGATAATATATATATATATATATATATATATATATTGTCATTGTGAAGTCCACGTATGACACCGTCGAAAGCGCTCGGACTGATAGTATGGGAATCCTATTTAAACTGGATCTTGACATTAGAAGACTAGAAAAGATACAAATCAAGATCATGAAAAATAAATGTTCCGTGTTGTTTAATAACAACTGTCTACAAAATAACTTGCTGTCAAAATATACAACACATACGCACACACACGCATACACAGACACCCCCCCCCACAATATATATATATATATATATATATATATATATGTAAAAATGGAAAAGGAATTGAATCCGACAATATGAGGAAAAATGAGTAAAGAAAAGAAATGTAAATGGATAAAATGAATTTAATCGAAATATTTTCACACACATAAACTGACCGAAACACATGTGTAAGTGATAGCGATTAATGTGATATGGATTAAATTCATTTTATCCATTTACATTTCTTTTCTTTACTCATTTTTCCTCATATGTATATATATATATATATATATGTGTGTGTGTGTGTGTGTGTGTGTGTGTGAAAAGATGGAAGTGAATCCGACGATATGTAGTATATTAAGAAAGAATGAAAAAACACAGGTTTAAATGAGTTAAATGGTGAGTTTATTGGTCGACGCTGCATAAAGAAAATCATAAGAAGAAAATCATAAAGAAGAAATAAACATGCTAAAACAACATATATACATGTGTGTATGTGTGTGTGTGTGAGAGAGAGAAAGAGTGAGTGTGTGTGTGTTTGTGTTTGTGTGTGTGTGTGGGTAAGTATGTATGCGTGTCTGTGTGTGTGCACATGCTTACAAGTTCATACATACATGTACATTCTTATAATTCCCGCACACACACGCAAACACACGCACACACACATATATATACACATATATATATATATATTATAAAAATGGGTACAAAAGATAACCTACTCGAGTTTCTACTCGAGGTTATCTCTTGTATCCATTTTATAATAAATTTGCTCAATTTAGTATTGAGCACTTTGTTTTTGTCAAATCACTGACTTACCCCTCTGAATTCTACACTTACTAACCATCGTGACCAAATTCACCGGTAAGTCAACTTTTCTTTATATATATATATATATATATAATATATATATATATATATATATATATATTTATATAGTAAATATAGTATTTTATATACTCTGTTAAGTCACCCATTTTTTCATATATAATATATATATATATATATATATATATATACCTTTGACAGATGTCTTTTAAGGCAATCTTCATCGGATAATCTTTTAGTCCCAGCCTCCTCTCTTCTTTCTCTACCCTCCTACTTTCCTTTGTTTTATTCATTCCCTCCACCGACAGCTAATTTTTAAGCATTTTTCTTTTTCCTCGCACCGCATTTATATTCCTTACTTTCAAAATCTCCAAAGATGGTAAACTTTCTAAAGAATAAAGACGGAGGCTGAAAACTTTGGCAAAAGTTAAACTTGGCACCAAAAATAATTACCAAGCACCAAAACTTGTTAATAAATCATTAAAAGTAAGGAAATCTTCATTTTATTCTCCAAGACACTAATATTGGCTGAGTGTTGAAATAGGTCGGAAAAATAAAACGGAAAAGTTTGGTGTGGGCCTAGAATTTAAGGAATTTAGAAATTACTAAGGATACGAATTATGTTATTTTTGTGTTAAAACATGTAGTTTTGTTGAGTTTATCAACTGCATGTTTTAACACAAAAATTTATCAACTGTAATATTTTAACACAAAAATGTATCAACTGCATGTTTTAACACAGAATTTATCAACTGTATGTTTTAACACAGAAATTTATCAACTGTATGTTTTAACAGAGAATTTATCAATTGCATGTTTTAACACAAACATTTATCAACTGCATGTTTTAAAACAGAATGATCAACTGTATGTTTTAACACAGAATTTATCAACTGCATGTTTTAACACACACATTTATCAACTGCATGTTTTAACACAATAATTTACCAACTGTATGTTTTAACACAAACATTTATCAACTGTAATATTTTAACACAAAAATGTATCAACTGCATGTTTTAACACAGAATTTATCAACTGTACGTTTTAACACAGAAATTTATCAACTGTATGTTTTAACAGAGAATTTATCAACTGCATGTTTGAAAACAAACATTTATCAACTGCATGTTTTAAAACAGAATTTATCAACTGCATGTTTTAACACAAACATTTATCAACTACATGTTTTAAAACAGAATTTATCGACTGCATGTTTTAACACAAACATTTATCAACTGCATGTTTTAACACAAACATTTATCAACTGCATGTTTTAACACAAAAATAACATAATTCGTATCCTTAGTAATTTCTAAATTCCTTAAATTCTATAACCACACCAAACTTTTCCGTTTTACTTTTCCGACCTATTTCAACATTCAGCCTACCAGTCATGTATTTATTAAAACTAGTTTTAAAAAACAATGAGGACTGTCTAATGTTGCATGTTCAAATTTTCAGTGTATTTATTCTATGTTATGACGATTTTGGGTAATATGACGTAAACAGTGACGTAGTTTTTGTTACAGACAAAAACCGGAAGCGAATCTCCATTATTAATTATCCGAATTTAATGAAATTTTCAGTGTTGATATATTAATGAATAAAATATATAATAGACTAGTTATTTTATTTAAAGACTTTTACATTTTTTCAGGTCAGTTAACTTTCAGAATCAGTTAACGTTAAACTGCATCTAGTGACGAAGTTCCAATTCTGGACCGCCCTGTCGGTGGGGCGTTAGAATGCACCGACTGTACCTCTGCAGAGGGGTAAGACTTCCCCAATGGGGCCACCTGTTGGCCGTGGGTGGCGACCCGTGATGCTTAAGGATAGAGCCCAGGTGGATGAGCAGTTCATGACATGCAATACTCCACTTAGACCCTTACTTAGGCTAAACGGACGGATCAATCGGCTGGTCACGTCAAGCCCTAGCACCTATATGATTTTCCCAACCCTATTGCCCTTATGGCAAGCCCCAACCCTTTTTATCATATGGGTGCTAGAAGGCGGTGGCTGCGGGTCTACATGTCCTGGGAATTACGTTAAACTCTATCTGATGGTGAGGTTCCAGTTTTGGAGGTTTGGTGAATGTGGAGCACCCCTTTATCACCATTGCTCCCTGGTCCACTCTGACCCGGAGTGGTAGTACCTGTTAGGGTCCCATCTATGGGTTAAATAGAAATATGTATTCATAAAAAAATTGTATTATCTATTAAGAATGAATTTATTTCAAAACTTTATCGGCATTAAATGACCCACTAAGGTTGATATGCCGTAAAACAAAACAAACCAAACCAAACCAATTCTGGAGCTCTGGGGAGTGTGGACTACCGCTGCATTGTAATTTCTCCAAATTCCACCCTTACCCGAATTGGTAGTACCTATTAGGATCCCATCTATAGATTAAATAGAAGAAAACTAATATGTGTTATAAAATTACGTTGAAAAAGAATTGTTAGTACTCAGTAAGAATAAATAGAATGTCTTCGGAATAAAATAACGCAACAAAGGTTGACGTGGCGTAAAATCACCCCCCCCCCCCAAAAAAAGAAAGAACGAAAGTAAAACTTTCTCAGGAAAGATTACGTAATACTATAACTTTTTTTTATAAGTAAAAGTAAAAGTCGTCGGGTCGGCCTAATGTCGGTATCAGCCAGACAGCGATGGAGTCTATCCCCTTTTCACTAGTGCTAGACTAAGGAGATGGTTTCTACCATCAGCTCCTCACTTTACCGCACAGATCCCTGTGCTACTCATACGCTGAGTAGGCGAGAGTCTATATCGAACCAGGAACCTTGTGATTCCGAGTTGAGCGCCCTAACGACTGAGCCAATAGCTGTATTTCTGTGAAAATTTCATTTTCTGAAAGATTATTCCATCTGAAATTGGAGGGTCCTCAACTTTTTAGCGTGTCCCTGTTTTAACACTCTGATAAAAATTAAACTTAGATATCTTCAAATATTTTAATACATAACGCTTAAAAGACAATATTTCATTTTATTTTTACAATTTATGTTTACGGCATAAATTCAAAAACATGGTGTCTTTTTTTAAAATTTGCAAATAGATAAATAAATAAGATAAAAAAAAAAAAATTCAACTGATTAAGTTAAACTCTAGCGAATTATCTTTAGAATAATAATCATAGGATAATTTCCAACGAAGTGATAAGAATTCTCCTCAAGTCTCCAGGACTCTTCTGAGTATTCTAGCCGATTGCAGTTACATAATCTATGCATAGATTATTATCAACCCCCTGTATTTCAGAAGGGATGGCCCTTTTCATATCACGGGTGGGACTTTCCATGGAATATTACAGAAAGCCGGGCGAAATACGTTAAGTCACGTGGGACCTGGTTGGGTCTTCAGTTTCAGCTTGGACGTCAAGCAGATAAGATGTTTCTAACTTAGCTGAAGCTCACTGCACACGCGCGTTATGTTAGTTAGAGAAATATGTTTAGTTAAGTTTGATAAAGGTTTAAATAAATAATATGGTTTTGTGGTTGATGAATGTCTTGGCAACAAGACTGACCTAGAAGAAGAAATGAATCAAGGACGACCAACCACCAAGACGAAGTCCAGACGCTAGAAGATGAACGTAAGATACCAAAGATGAGCAGAAGAATAGAAGTAAGGAAAGAAAGGGTATACAACAACAGTAGTGCAATCCTATCGTCTGTCTACCGCTCTCAACTAGGGCTTATTTTAAGGAAACGGCTTATATTAATTTTCACTCCGAAATATAACACTAGGGTTTATTTTCAGGGGATGTCGAGTACTTGCGTCACATGATGTGATTGTGAAGAATGCTTATTTCTATCGTCTGTCTACCGCTCTCAACTAGGGCTTATTTTAAGGAAACGGCTTATATTAATTTTCACTCCGAAATATAACACTAGGGTTTATTTTGGGGGGATGTTGAGTACTTGCGTCACATGATGTGATTGGGAAGAATGCTTATTTCTATCGTCTGTCTACCGCTCTCAACTAGGGCTTATTTTAAGGGAACGGCTTATATCAAGTTTCACTCCGATATATAACACTAGGGTTTATTTTCGGGGGATGTCGAGTACTTACGTCACATGATGTGATTGTGAAGAATAGTTATTTCTATTGTCTGTCTACCGCTCTCAACTAGGGCTCATTTAAAGTGGAAGGGCTTATAATAGACCATCCTGAGCTGACAGTATGTGTGGTGTTCCATCTCGGTAAAATGAAATAAAATAATCTACCGGGTCTAGTGCTAGCAAAAAGAGGATAGACTCCCTCACGGTCAGTTACCCTGTCAACTTTACTATTTATAACTTTATTTCTTCAAGTAGCTGTGTTTGATACAATGGTACCTTGACATACGAGTTTAATTCTGGGAGCTGACGTTAAGTGTAGCAGTACACGTCAGCGAACACAATCTTCCTGGTCTACCGCTAGATCCTATTAAGCAGGTAGGTTTTATTTTTGGTGAAACACGGTAGAAGGAAGCTGAAAAAGAAGTGGGGAATAATGGAGGGGTATGGAGACGTTTCCACGAAGAAGAAACTGTAGAAATCTGTTAAAAAAAGAGTTTAAAAATAGAAATACCAAACGGTGGGGAGAAAAACAAAAGAAATATTAACTCTAAATTGTATTTATTAATTGTTTTTTTGTTGCTGTTGTTGTTTATTTAAAAAAACTATTACATAATGCTGGTTTTGTAGAAGCGAGCACATGGTAACCTACGCCCCTTGGGGACTTTCCACAGTTCCTGTCTGTTTGTAGTTGGGCAACACAATACAACGTATTCCCCCCCCTTTTTTTTAAAGATTCTTTGAAAGAAAAGATGAATATTCAAACACTTTCTTTGTTGACACTTTTATCTAATTCATTTTCTTTTTTTTTTTCTAAAATGCAGACAAAGTTTTGTAAAATAGAAAATGAAAATAAAATATTTGATAATTTTAATAAATATACAGAATATATTTGAAAGGGAAATGACTTCAAATATCTCCACCGGCAGAGATGGGAATTTTGTGCAAATATGGATGCGTCATTATATAATTATTATAAGTTTGTATACAGTCAAGTACATATATATAGTCAAGTACATATATATATATATATATATATATATAATATATATATATATATATATATATATATATATAGATAGATAGATAGATAGATAGATAGATATGCTTTCCACTCCCATGGTTGAGCACAGTGGGGGTGGGACATTAATTGAAATTTCA
This sequence comes from Doryteuthis pealeii, assembly GCA_023376005.1. Taxonomy (NCBI): domain Eukaryota; kingdom Metazoa; phylum Mollusca; class Cephalopoda; order Myopsida; family Loliginidae; genus Doryteuthis; species Doryteuthis pealeii. The sequence goes on along the minus strand of CM042172.1, from coordinate 70,617,210 downwards.
CCGTTTGGCATAAGCCGTTATCCGTTTACCTGTTTACAGATTTGAGTTTTCTGGTGATTGTAAAAAAATACAGCCGTAAAGTACGTAGCAATTAATTGTTCACCCTAGACTGACAGTCGCTGATAGCCGCAAAAGTAAGGAACTTGGCAGACAAAAATTCCGTCAGGTTTAGATCCCGGCTAGAGGTAACTGGTAAAAAAGACGAGCCACACTGATGAGAAGTAAACTTCAAAACACGTGTCTGTGGATGACTGATATATATATATATATATATATATATATATA
>CM042172.1:70611925-70614425 GCA_023376005.1 Doryteuthis pealeii | reverse complement strand
CATATCACCCAATCCATCCGAGTAAGATGGACAAGACCAGCGGGACACTACTGGAGAAGCGAGGACGAACTCATAAGCGACGTCCTCCAGTGTGGAGGCTCCCATCTAGTTTATTCTCTAGTCGCTTCGTTAGGGTCCAGGTGGTGCAGCCATACAGTAGTACTGACACGACATTTATCAGCTCTGTGCGGATACAGGATGCTGCATAGAGGACCTCCCGAAAATGATGAGCGATAGGGACGGATGGAGAGAGATTGTCATGGATATCCGTGCCAACAGCGCGACATGATGATGTTGATGATTGGTTATAAACTAATACAAAGTATCTTTTTTATAAAGAAAACAACTTGACACCGTCCTGGGCTGTATTTTGAAGTGATGTCTATATAGGGCTACTACTGGCGAGAGGCCCCAAAACAGGTTGAAAATTAGGGGCCCTTACTTTTATAGCCGGCCTCACATGGCATCTAGGAGGGTCATGATGGGCCTATTTGGCCATTCGTACGTGTGTCCAAATAAATTCCAATAATATGAAAGTTTCATATACATAATATGTAATAACAAAATAACATAATGCATTTATTCCCAAACAGAACATAATTTTACATAATTTTCCATGAACAAACAAAGTGAAAATGGCTAGAAAAGTCTTACTGTGTTAACAGTTCAAGGTATGTGTGTATGTATGTGTGTGTATGTATGTATGTTTGTGTGTGTATGTGTGTGTATGTATGTATGTGTATGTGTGTGTATGTGTGTGTATGTGTATATATGTGTGTGTTTGTGTGTGTATGTTTGTGTATGTGTATGTGTATGTGTGTGTGCATATGTGTTTATGTGTGTGAATATGTGTGTGTGAATATGTGTGTGTGAATAAGTGTGTGTATGTGTGTATATATGTGTGTATGTGTGTATATATGTGTTTGCGTGTGTATGTGTGTGTGTATGTGTGTGTATGTGTATGTGTGTATATGTGTGTGTGAGGGTTCTTGTTATGTTTTAATTCTTTGCCTACCAAATTCCCCCTCCCCTGCTGTACCAAAATGTTCTTTACCTGTAAGATGGAATATTTCAAAGTTCACTATCTCTTCACGTCAGAACTCATTATATTCAAATAAAAGTTTTATGATTATTGTAATCCGAGTTCTTCTCAATTATAATGACCTAACCATCAGTTTTGTACTTTGATTGGGTGAGGTATGCGATAGGATCGCAGTGGTGGGAGATCCGCTGTAAGCGGTTTAAAACAAGCAAAGAATTAAATTCAGAAATGAGTTCCATAACGTAACAAACGTTGACACGTCATCTCTCCATTCAACAATGAGAGCGTAACGTAATATCATTGACTTGAACAGAATTTACCTTTATGCTAAGGAACAATTTAGAATAATAAATAACACAGCTTAATACCTGTACTCAGCCATGGTTAGCGGAATGAGAACAGTCGATCCGTGAAGGCTCACGATTATGACAAGAAGGTTCTCGAGTTTGAAGAGAAGGTTCCTGAGTTCGAGAAGGTCCCCGAGTCCGACAAGAAATATATGAAGAAGGTCTAATAATGCCTGATAGTTTGCAACTTTGAACATTTTGGTTGTTGAATTATTTTGATATAAGGCATGGGGCAAATGGTCACTCCTAAATATAGACTCGTTGACTACCACGTGACCTGGGGTAGATTTCTATTGTCCAATCACTGGCACTGCTGCTGCTGCTTCTGCTGTATTAATAGAGGCACCATTCTAAACTTATGTCATTGACACTTGGATTCTCTTGGACGACGGACTTACAAGGAATACTTTAACACCGGATCCTTATTGGCTTGCTTACTTAGTCATTACATCTGGAACTAAGGATGGCTGCCAGATACTTGACATTGGTCAACTCTGAAAGTTTTGCTTAAATTCATATACTTTAAAATCATCGCTGAAATCCTTGAAAAAGACGTCCAAATCAACCTGTTTTGACTATATTTTAACGCAAGTAAATAAAACAAAAACTTAAAAACTCTTGAAGAACGCCTTAAAACTATGAAATTAACGTTCCAACTGTTGTTTCTAGCAAGGGTCCATGTCCTTATACCTTACCTGAGAGAAGGCCGGAGAGCCCTCGGATAATACGTTTCGTAAAATTGTACTTTTTTAATCATATATTTTTATGTGAAATAAAATGGAACTTAATCCGACAGTGTGAATATGATATATTGAAAAAAACAAAGGATGTTTACAAATGCATGGGCTCATCAGGAGAAAATGTGCAAACCGTTTCGGGGCCTTCCTCTCTACGGTTTTAAAAAAGCAACATCGGCCCTCCTCACTGAGGTCGATTCAGATATTGCGAGGGTCCTCACATCAGTGAGGAGGGCCGATGTTGCTTTTTTAAAACCGTAGAGCGGAAGGCCCCGAAACGGTTTGCACATTCTCTCCTGGTGAGCCCATGCATTTGTAAACATCCTTTGTTTTTTCAATATATCATATATTTTTATATAGAATAACGTAAATCT
>CM042172.1:70591925-70604425 GCA_023376005.1 Doryteuthis pealeii | reverse complement strand
AAAAGTAAACAGAACTAATGTAGAAACATGTAAAAGAAAGAAACAAATGAAGAAAAAAGAGAGAAAGATGAAAAAAAGGACAAAGATGAAACAGAAAAACGAGAGAATGAAGAAGCAGAAAGAAGAAAGAAAGAAGAAGAAAGAAAAAGTACAGACGAATGAACTGAAGAAAATATAAATGAAGGAAAGAAGGAATTAAGAAGTCACGCAGAAGAAACGAAAGAATTTATAGAANGAGAGAGGAATAAGAAAAGTTGGAAATTAGAAGGAAGGAAGGAAGGAAGGAAAGAAGGAAAGAAAGAATGAAATGGAAGGAGAGAGAGAGAAGAGAGAGAGAGAGAGAGAGAGAGAGAGAGAGGAGAGAAAGAGAGATGATGAAGAGAGAGGGGAGAGAGGAAAGAGAAATGAAGAATGAATTATAGAATCTGAAAGAAAGAGCGAGGAAGGGAAAGAAAGAAAGAAGGAAAAGGAAAGGAGAGAGAGAGAGAGAAGAGAGAGAGAGAGAGAGAGGAGAGAGAGAGAGAGAAAGAAGAAAGAAATGAATAATAAATGAATGAAAAGTCTGGAGAGAAAGATAGGAAGCGAAGAAAGAAGAGAAGAAAAGAAAGATAATGATGGAAGAATAGGAGTGCCAACAGAAAGAAAAATAAAACGAAGGAAAAAATGAATAAATAACAGAAAGAAGGAAGAACGAAAGTAAAAGGCATATGGAAGAAGGAGAGACAAATTAAGAATAATAGAAAGAAGGAATAGCTAAATGAAAGAGATAATGAAGAAAAAAGTAAGAAAGAAAAAGACAGAATGATAATAATCTGAAAGGATTTTAAAAAAATCAAAAGAGAAGTAAATGATAGGACAGAAAACTGCGCAAAATGCGAAGCGCAAGCGGTAAGAGAATAAAAAATTCTAGTTTTCTATTTTTGTTTTTGTTTCAAAAATATAAAGCAGCACAAAAAATATTTTTTTTAAAAGTAAATAATAAGAGAAAAATAAAAAAAAGAAAAAGATTTAAATAGCGATAAAAAAGAATAATAGTCAGAAAGGAGCTGAATGGCAATAATAGCTAAATAACACATTTTCATAAAGAACAGGAAAAGAATTGTAGAAAAAGTGAGAAAGGAAAAAAGAAGAAGAAAGAAAGGAAAAAGAAAGAAAGTAAGAAAGTGAGAGAAAAGGAAGAAAGGGGAAAAAATAAATAAAGAAAGAAAGAACGAAAGGCAGAAAGAAAAAAAAAGAAAGCAAGGAAAGATAGAAAGTGAGGAAAAAAAGAAAGAAAGAATGCGAAAGACAGTGAATAAAGAAAGAAAGGAAAATAAGTAAAGAAAAAGGGAAGTAAAGGAGCGGGACAAAGAAAGAAAGAAAGAAAGAAAGAAAAGAAAGGTAAAAGAAAGAAAGAAAGGAGTGACAAAGAAAAGGGAAGAAAGAAATCAAGACAAGAAGAAAGAGGAAAAAGAAAGAAAAAGGGAATGAATAGGAGGGTACAAAGAAAGAAAGAAAGAAAGATATGAAAGGAAAAAAAGAAAGTAAAGGGATGGGACAAAAGAAAGAGAAGAAAAAAAAGGAATAAAGAGAAAGGAAAGGAGTGCCAAAGAAAGAACAGAAAGAAGGAAGATAAGAAAGAAAGAAAGAAAGGAGGGACAAATAAATATAAGAAAGAAGGGGAAGAAAGAGAAGAACGGTTAGAAAGGAAGGGACAAAAGGACAGAAAAGAAAGAGAAGGAAGGAAAGGAAAAAAGAAAGAAAGTAAAGGATGAAAGGAGGAAATAAAAGAAAGAAAGAATATAGATGGAAAGAAGAAAGGAAAGAAAGTAAAATAACGAGAAGCAAGACAAAGAAACTAACTGAAAATATTAAGAAATCACAGAAAGAAATAGAAAATGAGATGAAAGAACATTGGCAAACTGGCAACCCAAGCGAATGGAATATATTCCTAAGTTTTGCTGTGTTTGTTTTTGTTTTTTCAAAAGATTTAACCCACAAAAAATATTTTTAAAAAAAGAAAATAAAAAAAAAAATAAAATCAAAACAATAAAAACCATAAATTTAAGATACGATATAACAAGTAATAGTGAGAAACGAGGGCTCAATGCAAAATAAGCTAATGATAACACAATATTTCAAAGAAGCAGTAAAAAAGGAAAGAATTGAGAAAAATAAAGAGATTACAAAATTAGGGTTGGAAATAAGTTAGCGACTAAGACTAAGAATAAATTTCTGCAAAGACAACAGAGGGACTATAGAGATTGTAATTCTGAGTGGGGCCAAAACGAAAGGGAGCTGTTGAAGATTGAATTGAAGTATCTGAGTCGTTCGTTTTTTTTTAAATTGTTCCTTCGTGAAGAGCAGAGATGAGACATGTTTTTTTTTTTTGTTTTTTTATAAGAAGAATTCTTAGGCTAACTAAGTTTGAAGAAATGGCGTCGATATTAGGTCAGTGATGGCTCGCGATGGAACAGAATGAAGGCGGAAGACGGGCTTGCATAATTGGGATGACCGGGAAGAGACGGTGAATTAGTGATGGTTTTCTCCGGAAAGGTCGGTGTTGGTGGCTATCAATAAAGAAGAGAAGAGAGAAGAGCAAGGAAGAAGATAGAAAATAGAAGAAAAGAAGAAGAGTGTAACGAATGAATACTAAAAGTATCAAATAGGAACAATTACAAAACTAAAGAACTACGAAGAGACTGTTCAATTATTAGGTTGCGAAGAGAGAGAGAGAGAGACGATGAGAGAAGAGATGAGAGAGAAGAGACAGACAGACAAGAGTCAGACAGACAGAACAGACAGACAAAGAGGAGACAGAGACAGGAAAGGAGGGACTGATGTTGAAAAGAGAAGAAAAGTTAATTTAATGAGGCCAGTTATATATATTATATATATATTATATATTAATAGATTATACTATATGTGTGTGTGTGTATATTATATAATGTTGGAGAATGAAAAATAAATAAAGGAAAGAAATGTTGAATGGAAAAAAACAGATTTACTAAAACGTGTTTCGGCCAGGAGTTTGTTCATGTACACATGTATTCTATTTATTATTATCTTAAATATAAAATAAAATAATAATAATAGAAAATTATTAAATCTTTTAAGCATACAAAGAATAACGGCCTTCAATCAGAGTAAAATGTTTATATATATTATTATATAATATATATATATATTATATAATTATATTTTAAAGTTTTTTCAGGTCAATTAACTTTGAACCGCAAATGTTTGTGAATCTGTGTTACGCCTCAAAGATACGTGGTTCAAAGTTAAATGACCTGAAAAAATGTAAATTTTTCAAATAAAATAATTGGTGCATTATATTGTTTATTCATTAATATATCAACACTGAAAATTTCATTAAATTCGGTTAATTCCCTGATTTTTAGTACTTTTTTTCTTTCGGTGGGGTGACATACGATGGTGGAATTTATGTCCGTTAAGTAGGATTTAACCAAACTATCTATCTATCGTATTCTGTCCATATGTGTATCTATTTAGGAGTGAGTCCCCGTTGCGTAGTGGCTAACGTACTGGACTGCGACATTGTAGTAAGTCAGTTTGAACTCCAATTCTGCTATAACATTCACTTTTGGAATGATACCCCTGGGAAAGGTATGAACCCAGTGATCCCCCAGCTATAGGTTTAATAGTTCCAAAACTGTTTATCTAGAAGGAGGTATTTGACATTAAATAACCCCCGATGAATTTCATGCCAAATCGAATCATTTTAATATTAGTTTGTTTGTAGTACCTGCTCTTGTCAACCATAATAACGTTTATAAAATTAATGGACACAAATAATTAGAAAGACTAGTAAAATAAAAAACACCCTCCGGGCGATGTAAGAATAGATTTTTGAAACATATTGGGAGTTAAAAATTCAATGTCAGCGAGTTTGTAAAATCATCAAATTCATTAAAGGATTAAAAAATAAAACAATTTGAAATGTAAACTTTAAATATGTATTAAAATAAAACAAACTATATATAGATATATAATACCAGTCATGTATTTATTAAAACTTGTTTTAAAAAACAATGAGGACTGTCTAATGCTGCATGTGTAAATTTTGAGTGTATTTATTCTATGTTATGACGATTTTGGGTAATGTGACGTAAGCAGTGACGTAGTTTTTGTTACAGACAAAAACCGGAAGCGAATCTCCATTATTAATAGAGATAATTACCACAAAAAGATACTAGACTCGTATGGAATTCGATCTTTGTGCACTGACTTTAAATTTCTGATCACCAACAACTGCACTTAAATACATAACCGAATTTATCATTAAGCAGGACGTAGGAGTTATCTAGTGATCCGCAAAATGAGACTAAATTGCATTTTTGACAAAATGACTTTACCCCCCCCTAGGGAAAATAATTTACCAAAAATCAGAGAATTGTCAAATTTTAATTAAATTTTCAGTGTTTTTGTATCAATGAATGATCTTTATTATGCATTACTTATTTTATTTCAAAACTTTCTCATTTTTTTCAGGTCACTTATTTTTGACCCCCACCCCCTTATGTTGGGGGCGTAACTTTTTTTTTCAAGTTGGTCTTTTAGTTTTCTAATTACAGTAAATAAAGAGATAAAAGACCGAAGTTATGAATAGAAACAAAACAGCAAAATTTACGGTGGCTTTTCTATGAAAAAATAAGTACCGAAAATCGAAAAATAAAATTTTAAAAAATAATAAATGATTAATTTTTTGGAGATTTCTTTTTTACTCATTTCGATAATTATTTAATTGGCTATTATTTTATAAAAGAAAAAAATATACATCGATATTTTTTCTGCTTAAAAGGGGGGGGGTACATTTTCAATAGAGTTTTTCTTCAAAACGTATACTTTCTTCGAAAAAAATAAGATTTGCATTAAGTAGATATTTATTTCTAGAATCTAAAAATATAACATTTTATACTTAACATCAGGCTTTTCTCATTTTAAATGAATTTTATATATTAATTTTTCATAGCAACAATACTAAATTAAAGTTTTGAAAAAAATAACTGATACATTATAAAATTCATTAATTGATAAATCAATACTGAAAATTTTATTAAAATCGGATAATTACCTGATTTTGGTAATTTTTTTTCCATCCCAAATGTTACATTAAAATTGTAAACAAGCGCCTAAAACCATTGAAAAAGAGGCAAAATGGCGGATCGCGTCGAAATTGACCAAAACAAATTGTTTTAAATCTATTAAAAATAAACTGCATATGTTATGGTATTTTTATTTTTTTAATGATCGTCATTATGTTACTACTTATCATTTTAGACAAAAGTTTGACCTTAAATAATAGATTTAATTAATTCTAATTAGTTTTTAAAATGCTAGCAGCCGACAAATTTCGATATCTCTAGAGTTATCTATTTATTTACCAACTCCCCCAGCACGAGCAGGATGTGACACAAGGTCAATTTCTTAAGCGGGGTTCAACAGGTTGGAATTCAGAGTTTTTCTTCTCCTTTTCCGCTGTCTTATAAATGTGAAAACATTTGATCTTTATAAGACAGCGCGTTCATTGTCTTAAATATGATTTTGTGAATTACAAAGACTTGAAAATAATTTAATTATTAAAGTTTCAATCAAATTAAATTTTTTTGTGCCCCTGAAGTTACAGCACCTCCTGTGACTGTGAAGTCCAATGTTTGAAAAACATTCTCGACCACAGATGTCGCATGTGGAGGCTGTCCCTGAAGATGTTGATGTGCCGATACTTTGTTGCTGCTGCTTTCTTCTGGACCGTTTAGCTTCATGGTGTTGCGCCAGGGTGACTTCAGACATGAACAGTCCTCTACGGAAAGTCTGCCGCCACCGAGTGCGGTCCTGAGCCGAATTTTCCCAGCTGGTAAAGATAGATATCGGGTATATAAATGACAAGAGGAGAGACAAGAGAGGATGAGAGGAGATGAACTCTCACTTGTTCTTTTTGTTCTTACTTCGTCACTGCCAACTTTTTCTGGGCTGATTCTTCTTTCTTCTGCTGGGATGGTTCACCCGTGCTTATTTCGTAGTTTGTAATAAACAAACAAGACTTGGTTTGTTTTATAAGATGTCTATTATAAGATGTCTTTATTACAAAAAACCCAAGCCCAAAAGGCTTTTCTATCGCGGTGAGAAGCGGGCATTTTGTGAGCAAAGAACCCTACGTCTGCTTCCCTCAACTAACGGCCAGAATCTGCTAGCTAAACTCAGTTACATTCTCATACTCGCCTTTAGCCAATCAGCATTCAGGTCAGAGAAGGTTAACTGCCGTCAATAACCTTTTTCAACGGTTAATGTTAATTTTCTATTTACCATTTAAATTTTAAATACACTTACATATATAATCCATAGGCTACCCACGAATTATATAACATTGCTTTTTTAAAAAAATTATTTGTATTATTCCGACTATTGTCCTCATCTTCATTGTTATCTGTACAACGTTTCGGTCGATGTGCCTTCTGGCCATCTTCAGGTATTTATTTTTGTCGTAATCAGAACCTTCTTGTCGTAATCGGGAGCCATCACGGAACTTTGAGCCTCGTCCTTTATTCTGTCCACGAGGGCATCCTGTTCTCATTCCACTAACCATAGCTGGGATACAGGTGTTAAGCTGTGTTAATTATTATTATTATGTAACTGTTGCCCCTGAGCAGGATTGAACCTGCAGTCTTGAGATAACTGTCACTTAGAACTGTCTTAACCTAAGTCCTTTACCCACAATATGTCCAATTGGACAATCCAGTGTGAATTTTGGAACTTATAAACCTGACGTCTTTTTTTCTCTTGAATATCTATCTATTCACTTATGTATGATTTTTTTACCTAGACTCATTTTGGGTGTTTTTTCCCGAGTCCGACAAGAAATACCTGAGGAAGGCCGCAGGGTACATTAGCCGAAACTTTGTACATATAACAATGAAGATGAGGACAATAGTCCGAATAATACAAATAATACTAATTATCAAGCCTCATCTAAAAAATTCAGAGAAATTTTGAATCAGTTACGAGCTTTTTGATAATAAAAGCACAGGATACTCCCGTGGAAAAATAAAGGGTTAGTTTTAAAATTCCGTGATGGCTCCCGATTATGACAAGAAGGTTCCAGAGTCTGACAAGAAATACCTGAAGAAGGTCGGAGGGCAAATCAGACGAAAAATTGTACAGTTAACAAGGAAGATGAGAACAATAGTCCGAATAATACAAATAATACTAATTATCAAGCCTCATCTAAAAGAATTCAGAGAAATGTTGAGTCAGTTACAAGCTTTTTAATAGTAAAAAACAGAAATAGAATAGAAAAATAAAGGGTTAGGTTTAAAATTGCGTGATGGTTCCCGATTATGACAAGAAGGTTTCCGAGTCCGAAAATAAATACCTGAAGAAGGCCGGAGGGCAGATCGGCCGAAACATTGTACAGATAACCATGAAGGTGAGAACAATAGTCAGAATAATACAAATAATACTAATTATCAAGCCTCATCTAAAAAATTCAGAGAAATAGTGTAGATAACAATAAAGATAAGGACAATAGTCCGAATAATGAAAATAATACTAATTATTAAGCCTCATCTAAAAAATTCAGAGAAATAGTGTAGATAACAATAAAGATGAGGACAATAGTCCGAATAATACAAATAATACTAATTATCAAGCCTCATATTGAAAATTCAGAGAAATAGTGTAGATAACAATAAAGATGAGGACAATAGTCTTAATAATGCAAATAATACTAATTATCAAGCCTCATCTCCAAATTTTTTTTGTCTTGAATATCTTCCTATTCACTTATATATGATTTTTTTTACCTAGACTCATTTTGGGTGTTTTTTCCCCGAGTCCGACAAGAAATACCTGAGGAAGGCCGCAGGGTACATTAGCCGAAACTTTGTACATATAACAATGAAGATGAGGACAATAGTCCGAATAATACAAATAATACTAATTATCAAGCCGCATCTAAAAAATTCAGAGAAATGTTGAATCAGTTACGAGCTTTTTTATAGTAAAAGAACAGGATACTCCCGTGGAAAAATAACGGGTTAGTTTTAAAATTCCGTGATGGCTCCCGATTACGACAAGAAGGTTCCAGAGTCCGACAAGAAGGTTCCCAAGTCCGAAAAGAAGGTTCCCGAGTCCGACAAGAAATACATGAGGAAGGCCGCAGGGTACATTAGCCGAAACTTTGTACAGATAACAATAAAGATGAGGACAATAGTCCGAATAATCCAAATAATACTAATTATCAAGCCTCATGTCAAAAAGTTAGAGAAATAGTGTAGATAACAATAAAGATGAGGACAATAGTCCGAATAATACAAATAATACTAATTATCAAGCCTCATCTCAAAAAGTTAGGGAAATAGTGTAGATAACAATAAAGATGAGGCAATCGTCCGAATAATACAAATAATACTAATTATCAAGCCTCATATTGAAAATCCAAAAAATAGTGTAGATAACAATAAAGATGAGGACAATAATCCGAATAATCCAAATAATTCTAATTATCAAGCCTCATATTGAAAATTCAGAGAAATAGTGTAGATAACAATAAAGATGAGGACAATAGTCCGAATAATACAAATAATACTAATTATCAAGCCTCATATTGAAAATTCAGAGAAATTGTTTTTCTATTCATTTTCAATTGTACTCTTAAAGAAACATACAATTCTTTTCAATTTCTATAAAGTTTAAAAGTTTTAAAAAACTCTTTAACTCTGTTTATTTAAATCTATTTATTATGTCTACCTGCATTTCATCTTTTAACAATGTGATTACAATTTGATCATAGAAAAGAAAATAGAAATAGAATATAACAGATGACAGCGAAAAATTTAAAAAAAACATACAAGGTAAAAATGATGACAACACTCTATCTGCAACAACAGGGTCCTTCTTCTAATTCCTATAATATAAGAACTTCCTTCGAATCACAGCAGTTAAAATATACAAACGTTTATGTCATTTCTTTGTTCGAGTTTCTTTCATTCATTTTTTTTATTTCTTTTTAAAACATCCTTTGACTTTAATAGATTTTTTGTGGGATTCAAGATTCATTTTCTTTCTCTTCAATAGGTTGGCATTTTTTTTTTGTTGACTTTTGTTAAAAATTGTTCTGTTTTTGGAGTTTTGCTTAACTTTTTTTCATCATTCTAAATTACCATTCCATTATTTTTAGAACTTTCCTCTTGCTTGCCCTCTCGCCACCGCGCACCCTCCTCTTTTTACCATGTTTGTAAAATTTCGTTTTTAGGAATTGAAATCCAATAATGTTTTTGTAGATTTGTCGCTTCTTCTGGTTTATTTTGTTTCCATATCTTCACTTTTACTTACTTTACGAGGATTTTTTTAAGATCTACTTACCTAAGATTTTATCTTCATTGTTCATTTTTTCTTTCTTTCTTTCTTTCCTCTTTCTTTCTTTCTTTCTTTCTTTCTTTCTTTCTTTATTTACTCATTAATGTAGTTCGTTTCTTTTCTAATAAATCTATAAAATATTTCTTTCTTTTTTCTTTCTTTCTTTCTTTCTTTTTCCTTCCTTCCTTCCTTTCTTTCTTAATGTATTTTGTTTCTTTTTTTAATTCATTTATATAATAATTTCTTTTTCTTTCTTCCTTTCTTTCTTTCTTTCTTTCTTTCTTTCTTTCTTTACTTATTAATGTATTTCGTTACTTTTTTAATAAATTTATAACATTTTTATTTCTTCCACACTTTCTTTGCTTTGTCTTTCTTTGTTTTCTCTTTGTTTTTTCTTTCTTTCTTTCTTTCTTTCTTTCTTTCCTCTTTCTTTCTTTCTTTCTTTTCTTTCTTTTTTTTACTTATTAATGTATTTCGTTAATTTTTAATAAATTTTATAGCATTTTTTCTTTCTTCCATACTTTCTTCCGTTCTTTCTTTCTTTCTTTCTTTCTTTCTTTCTTTCTTTCTTTCTTTCTTTCTTTCCTCTTTTCTTCTTTCTTTCCTCTTCTTTCTTTCTTTCTTACTAATTAATGTATTTCGTTAATTTTTAATAAATTTTATAACATTTTTTCTTTCTTCCATACTTTCTTCCGTTCTTCTTTCTTTCTTTTTCTTTCTTTCTTTCTTTCTTTCCTCTTTCTTTCTTTCCTCTTTCTTTCTTTCTTTTACTTATTAATGTATTTCGTTAATTTTTAATAAATTTATAACATTTTTCCTTTCTTCCATACATTTTTTTTTTTCTTTCTTTTTTTCTCTTTTTTCTTTCTTTCTTTCTTTCTTTCTTTTTCTTCCTCTTTCTTCTTTCTTTCCTCTTTCTTTCTTTTTTTCTTTCTCTTTACTTATTAATGTATTTCGTTACTTTTTTAATAAATTTATAACATTTTTTCTTTCTTCCATTCTTTCTTTCTTTTTTCTTTCTTTTTTTTCTGATTTTCCTTTTCTTTCTTCTTTCTTTCTTTCTTTCTTTCCTCTTTCTCTTTTTCTTCTTTCTTTCTTACTTTAATGTATTTCGTTACTTCTTTAATAAATTTATAACATTTTTTTCTTTCTTCCATTCTTTCTTTTCTTTTTTTTTCTTTCTTTCCTCTTTCTCTTTTCTTTCTTTCTTTCTTTACTTATTAATGTATTCGTAACTTTTTTAATAAATTTATAACATTTTTTCTTACTTCCATACTTTCTTTTCTTTTTCTTTCTTTTTCTCTCTTTTTCTTTCTTTCATTCTTCTTTTTTCTTTCTTTCTTTTTTTCTTTTTTTCTTTCTTTCTTTCTTACTTATTAATGTATTTCGTAACTTTTTAATAAAATCTATAACATTTTTATTTCTTCCATTCTTTCTTTCTTTTTTCTTTCTTTGTTTTCTCTTTTTTCTTTTTTCTTTCTTTTTTCTTTCTTTTTTCTTTCTTTCTTTTTTCTTTCTTTCTTTCTTTCTTAATATATTTCGTTACTTTTTTAATAAATGAAGATGAGGGCAATAGTCCGAATAACTCAGATAGTAATAAATATTTATTTCGTTTGTTCCTTATCTATCTACCTATCTTTCTTTCCTTCTTTTATTCTTTCTTTATTTCATACATACATATCTACATTATTCTTTCGTACATATATTTCTCTTACACTCCTTTAATTTTTGATCTTTTATTTCTCTTTCCATCTTTCTTTCTTCATTTCTTATTTTCTTACATATCTGCATTAGTTTATTTATTATGTATCTAGCGATCCATTTATCTCTGTCTCTCTCTCTGTCTCTCTGTCTCTCTCTCTCTCTCTATATATATATATATATATATTTGTGACACCAGTCCTGGAACTATATTGACAACGTTGTACTGATAACAATGAAGATGGGGACAAGTAGTCGTCGTCAGGGTGGCCTAAAGTCGCTAGCACTAGCCAATCGCTAGCACTAGACCAAGGAGACCAAACATTTGCGTCAGAGGTGGAGCACTACACATACAACCAGCTCACCACTTTACCGCACAGATCCCTGTGCTACTCATACGCTGAGTTGGCGAGGACCGGTATCGAACTAGGAACCTTGCGGTTTCTAGCCGAACGTTCTACAGGCTGAGCTAACCCGGCCCTGTATATTCTTTTTCTCTTTCTTTCTTACATGCTTATCTACATCAGTTCATTTGTTATATATATATATATATATATATATATATATATATATTTTTTTTTTTTTTGGGGGGGGGAGAATATTTGCTTAATTGGAGTCGTACCTAATTTTGAAAATTAATTAATTAATAATGAATTAGGCGGGAATGCCTATTTAAATGTATGGCTAAACAAATCACAGCATTCCCGCCTAATTCATTATTAATTAATTAATTTTCAAAATTAGGTATGACTCTAATTAAGCACATATTCTCCCAAAAATTGTCGGCAAAAAAGCCATTCCAAACATACCGTGTTTACAAACTTATATATATATATATATATATAATATATATATATATATATATTTTATTTATTTATTTATTTATGTGAATAAACGGGCCTTAAATACCATGGGTGTCGTAATTATGGACCATTTCCACTCGTGGGTATCTGAGCTTCTTCAGACCACGTTTATATATATATATATATATATATATATATATATATATATATATATATATATATATATATATATATATACTTTGGTGCGGTACCAAGTTTCTTGGTACAAGGTGATTCTAGGCTGGTCCTATTCTCTACCAGTAGTTTGTTGTAGAGTTCAGGTTTCGTATGAGAGCTCAATGTTTAATTAATGTAAACAGACCAAAGTTATTTGGTATGGTATTTAAGGCCTTTTATTCCCAAATATATATATATATATATATATATATATATATATATATATATATATATATATATATATATTATATATATGTATATATATATATTTTATTTATTTGTGAATAAAAAGTCTTTAAATACCATAGGTATCGTGATTATGGACCATTTCCACTCGTGGGTATCTGAGTCCCACCGAGCTTCTTCAGACCACGTTTTTATTTATTTTATTTTTTATTAACAAACTACTGGTAGAGAATAGGA
>CM042172.1:70555852-70579325 GCA_023376005.1 Doryteuthis pealeii | reverse complement strand
ATCCTTCCAGTAGTTCTCTACTCCTATAAATATATTTACTTATTGAACTATAAAATACTGAAAATCATGTAAACGTATGCAACACTATTGTATATTAGATAAGATTACTTGAAGATTTATATGTATCAAAACTTATAACTGTCTGTAACTGAAACTATGTCACTACGCATGTCACAATTCCCTTAGTTATTTATGTCACACTTCCTCCATGATTTTATAATTTCATTTAATCCTCAATTATTAACTATAAAAATGTTTTCATTATTAATACGGTTGCTTTATCTAACATACTGATATCATGGCAAGGTATCTATATATACAACAAATAGCGGTTTTTGCAAGTCGGTGCAGTGTGAACAGAAAGCGCTACATTTGCAATATTTGATTTTAAGAATATGATTTTAATAAATATGATTGATTCGTCTACTTGACATTGGCTTTTTATTTGAGATTTATCTGAACTAAATCTTGTTGAATAAAAATCTGCAATTCCTCCCCGGTTTAAGCAACACATGGATCGCCTATAAATGAAAAAAAAAAAACATTTAAAAAGAAAGAAAGAAAAAAAGAAAAAGAAAGAAAGAAAGAAAGAAAGAAGGAAGGCAGGAAATAAGGAAAGAAAGAACAAAAATAAAGAAAGAATCGCAAGAAGCAATAACTGGTGTACGTGAAAGAACGAAAAACGAATGAGAGAGAGAGACGAGAGAGGGAGAGCGAGAGAGGAGAGAGAGAGAGAGAGAGAGAGAGAGAGAAAGAAAGAAAGAAAGAAAGAAAGAAAAAATAAGGAATAAACGAAAGAAAGAAAGAACAAATTGCAAGAAGAATAACTTTTGTACGTGAAATAAATAAAGAAAGAAAGAATAAAAGAAAGAATAAAAGAAAGAATAAAAGAAAAAGAAAGAAAAAATAATAAAAAAGAAAGAAAGAAAGAACAAATTGCAAGAAGAATAACTTGTGTACTTGAAAAGAAAGAAGAAAGAAAGAATAAAAGAAAGAATAGAAAAAGAAAGAAAGAAAGAAAAAAAAAGGAATAAAAGAAAGAAAAAAAAGAAAAACTACAAAAAGAATAACTTTTGTACGTGAAAGAAATAAATAAAGAAAGAAAGAACAAATTGCAAGAAGAATAATTTGTGTACGTGAAAGAACGAAAAATAGAAAGAAGGAAAGAAAGAAAGAAAGAACAAACTACAAAAAGAATGACTTTTGTACGTGAAAGACATAAATAAAGAAAGAAAAAAGAAAGAATAAAAGAAAGAAAGAAAGAAAGAAGAAATTGCAAGAAGAATAACTTTTGTACGTGAATGAAATAAAGACATAAATAAATAAAGAATTAAATTGGAAAGAAATAAAAATAAATAAATAAGACAGCATCCTCCGAGAGAGCCAACCAGCCCAAACTCACAGACGAGCAAGTTCAATCAGAGAGATTTTTAATAAAAACCAAAAATGATTACGAATTCTATTTTGGGATTTTCAATGCTTTATTCGTCCTCTCGTCTTTCTTTTAATCCATTAAGTCTGTCTATTTGATCTGCGTTAAAGACCATCTCTTTTGGTCAATGGCCGGGAGAATTGTTCTCTAATTTAAAAAACAAAAATAAGTACAAAAATAAAGATAAAAAAAACTAGTGATTTTATACATACATACATTACAAATAGAACAGTTTCTTAGACAGACAGTATTGCGTTTGCCTTAGAATAAACCTATGATTTCATTTAGAACTAAAAAGAAAAAAATGTAGATAAAATAACAAACAAAACATCTGAAATATACGTGCTTTCTCTTTCTAGTTTTGATTACTGTTCTGTTGTTGTTGTTGATTTTGACGGTGGTGGAGATGGTAGAATTGATGCTGATGGGATCAGTATGTTATCTGTTTTGTATTTACGCTTTTCGCAATTCGTCCGAGACGTCTTAAGCGGAACGAATCTAGAATTAAATTCTGAGAGTAAAATCTATTGGTAAATCGTCTGTTGTTTGATTGACTTTTTAAATTCATTTTTTAATATTGTCGTTTGAAAATTTTCGTTCTTTTAAATTCATGATTTTTTTAAAATCACGATCTTTGAAAATTTTAATATTTCAATTTCATGATTTGTAAAAAAATATTTTAATCTTTGAAATTTTTGATCTTTTAAATTCATGATTTTTTTAAATTTTGATCTTTGAAAATTTTGATCTTTTAAATTCATGATTTTTAAAAATCTTGATCTTTGAAAATTTTGATCTTTTAAATTCATGATTCTTGAAAATTTTGATCTTTGAAATTTTTCATCTTTTAAATTCGTGATTTTTTAAAAATTTTTGATCTTTGAAATTTTTCATCTTTTAAATTCATAATGTTTTAAATCTTAAATTGATATTTTAAATTCATGATCTTTTAAAATCTTGATCTTAGAAATGTTTTATCTATTAAATTCATGATTTTTTAAAATCTTGATCTTGGAAAATTTTGATTTTTAAATTTTTAATTTCTCTTTCTAGTTTTGATTACTGTTCTGTTATTGTTGTTGATTTTGACGGTGGTGGAGATGGTAGAATTGATGCTGATGGGATCAGTACGTTATCTGTTTTGTGTTTACGCTTTTCGCAATTCGTCCGAGATGTCTTAAGCGGAACGAATCTAGAATTAAATTCTGAAAGTAAAATGTATTGGTAAATCTGTTGTAAGCGAGATTGACTTTTTAAATTCATGATATTTTTTAATATTGTCGTTTGAAAATTTTCGTTCTTTTAAATTCATGATATTTAAAATCTTAATGTTTGAAAATTTTGATGTTTTAAATTCATGATTTTTTAAAATCTTGATCTTTGAAAATTTTGATCTTTTAAATTCATGATTTTTTTAAAAATTTGATAATGTAAAATTGTTCATCTTTTGAATTCGTGATTCTTTAAAATCTTGATCTTTTAAATTTTTCATCTTTTAAATCTTGTTGCTAGGAATTGTCCATATTGTTTTATGCCTGGGGGATATATTCCAAATTATCTGTGCGTGTATGTGTAAGTCGTTGTGTATGTTTATGTGTGTTTATGTGTGTGTGTGTGTGTGTGTCTGTATATCCAGAAGAAACTTCAAAAATAAAACAATTAACGACATAGTAAATATATATACACATTAAATATCACCAGGGCTTGGTTTCTGAGTAAAAATAATGGAAATTTGATTTATATCCGTGAAGATAATTTTTTAAAAATTGAATTTAGATTATAAGAGACTAGATTTTGGGGGGGATCTAATATTTTAAATAGTAGATATTGATTTTTCTTTGCAGGGTGTCTGGATCAACGCAAGGTCTTTTTTACATGGGGATTTTAATGGGAAATACTCATCGTCATCATGTCATGCAATTAGCACGGATATCCATGACGATCTCTCGCCAACCTTCCCTATCATTCATCGACTCTGGGAGCTCCTCCGCAGCAGCCAGCATTCTCACATAGTTGATCAATGTAGGTTCTGGCTGGGCGGCCCACATTAACGTGTCCATGTGCTGCTGGCTTCCACAGTTATACGTCGGTTACGAGCTCATCCTTGCTTCTCCAGCAGTGTCCTGCATGCCTAGCCCGTCTTACTCGTATGGTTGTGAGATGGGGGGGGGGGGGCAGGTGACCATACAGTTGCTTTTTTTGTGGGTGTTGCTTCCACGACTTATTCAGGACCGCTCGCAGCATTCTTGTGCAGCTCCCATCTAGCTTATTCTCAAGGCACTTCATTAGAGTCCAAATGTTACAGCCATACAGCAGTACCGATATAACCACAGCCTGGAAGAATCGTCTCTTTAGCTTGTCAGGGAGATCGGATTTCCATATAACTGATAATTTGTTGGTGACCAACCATGCCTTTCCTATTCGTGAGTTAACATCGCTTTCTGTGGGGAATACTACGAGGATTCAACTCGCGATTAATAATAATGGATCTGTGGCATAACCTTTTTTCATCTCTACTACACAGGCGGTGCCAGGTAGCCGCTTCTAGTATATATATATATTATATATATATATTATATTATATTGTGTGTTGTGTGTGTGTGTGTGTGTGTGTGTGGGTGTGTGTGCGTGTTCGATACAAATTAAAATATATTAAAATTTAAACATGGCTCTTCTCCGTTTACCTCATCTTTACTACCATATAAGACGCGGATTTTTTACAATAATTTTGATTCAAAAGCTGCCGTGAGCATTATAGTACCCACATTTATGGTACGCCCCTGGGTTGTTGTGCCTAGTAACTAAATACCGGCATTCATTAAAATCCTCTGCAGACGACGACCCGACAATTAAACACATATATTCGCAAATCGTTACGTAATGGCAACGAATAAAAAAAATGGTACGTAATATGAGACGGAAGGCCACCAACAGTCAGGAGCCAATCATTCGATAGTCCAAGGTTCGTTTCTTTTTCTTTCTTTTTTTTTTCTTTTTTCTTTTAGAATTTTGGAATCTCGCACCTGGCAACTGTAAATGAATCAGAGTCTGCGTGTATTTATTAGTGTCCAATAAATTCTCTGATTCTTCGGTGCTTGTTAACCATAACAAATTCAGCCATCATTAAATGATTATTTATTAAGCTTGGTTAAGTTTGATGCAAGGTCGCGGTAACCGACGCGTTATAGTGCAAAAAATAAAGGAAGGAAGGAAGGAAGGAAAGGCGAAAGAAAGAAAAAAAGAAAGAAAAAAGAAAAGAAATGAAGAAAGAAAGAAAGAAAGATAAGGAAAGAAAGAAAGAAAGATAGGAAAAGAAGAAAGAGAAAAAAGAAAAGAAATGAAGAAAGAAAGAAAGAAAGGAAGGAAGGAAGGAAGGAAGGTGAAAGAAAGAAAGAAAGAAAGAAAGAAAGAAAGAGAAAGAAAGAAAGAGAAAGAAAGAAAGGAAAAGAAGAAAGAAAGGAAAAAAAGAAAAAAAAAGAAATGAAGAAAGAAAGAAAGATAAGGAAGAAAGAAGAAAAGATAGGAAAATAAAGAAATTTAGAAAAAAGAAAAGATGCCCAGAAAGAAAGAAAGAAAAAAGGAAAGAAATCAGAAAAAGAAAGAAGGAAAGAAAAGAAAGAAAAAAAGAAAGGAAAGAAAAAAAAGAAAGAAAGAAAGAAAGAAAAGAAAGAAAGAAAGGAATAAAAGAAAGAAAAGGAAAGAAAAAAAGAAAATGAAATGAAGAAAGAAAGAAAGAAAGAAAAGAAGAAAGAAAGAAAGAAAGAAAGAAAGAAAGAAGAAGGAAAAAGAAAGAAAGGAGAAGAAGAAGGACGAAAGAAAGAAGAAAGAAGAAAGAAGGGAAAGAAAGAAAGGAAGGAAGAAAGAAAGAACATAAGAAAGAAAAGGAAAGAAAGAGAGAAAACACGAGAAGGCAGAAAGAAAAAAAGAAAGAAAGAAAGGGAGAAAGAAAGAAAGAAAGAAAGAAAGACAAGAAACGAAAAAAAAAAGCAGAAAGTAATAAAGAAAGAAAAGGAAAGATTGAAAAAGAAAGATATTTTTGCTTTAACAATCAACTCACACTGAAAAAATTATTACCAAGTTTTTCACACCTGTAGTAGCCGGTAGTTCACTGGAGGCTGAGTGACAGCAAGACTCCTCAGTCTCCAGGACTCTTCGGAGTATTCTAGCCGATTCCAACAGTGATGTAGTTTGGATGGTCTTGATTTTTCCTCTGATTTCCAATTCAAACAAATTTGGACCGTTCTAAGGAGACCGATGACAGTTGATACGGCCTGCACCTTCATGTTTCACATTATTATTATTATTATTATTTACTCCTTTTGAGTTTTCACATCAGTGTTAGCTGGTGGTCTTTCACTGGAGTCTGAGTGACAGCAAGTCTCCTCAGGTCTCCAGGACTCTTCTGAGTATTCTGGCCGATTGTAACAGTGCAGTGTTCTGAATGGTATCAATCCTTCCTCTGATTTTCAGACTTTCCAAACCCTTTTCTAATCCTTTGGACTGTTCCATGTGCATCAACTACAATTGGTATCACTTTCACTTTCATATTCCATTATTATTATTTCACTCCATTCGAGTTTTTCACACCTGCCGTAGCCGGTGGTCCACTGGAGTCTGAGTGACAGCAAGGCTCCTCAGGTCTTCAGGACTCTTCTGAGCATTCCAACGGATCTCCACATACTGTAGTCTGGATGGTCTCAATTCTTCCTCTGATTTCCAATTCATCCAGACTCTTTTCCAGACCCCTGGAATCGTTCCAAGAGCCCCAATTACAATTGTACGACCTTCACCCTCATGTTCCACAGTTTTCTCAGTTCTCTGGCAAAGTCTAAGTATTTGTCGATCTTTTCGCTCTCTTTCATTTTCACTCTGTCATCGGCCGTTTTCCTCTTCTAGTCAATCAAAACTAGGCCTGGTCTCCTGGACGGGATTAGGTGATCCGTCTGTACCTCTATTATCATTATTATTATTTCACTGCTTGCGAGTTCTTCACATCAGCTTTAGCTGGCGATATTTCACTGGAGTATCAGTTGCAAGAGGGTCTCCTCGGGTCTCCATGAATCTCGTTAGTATTCTAGCCGATCTTAACAATGCTGTGGGTTTCATGGATTCTTCTCGATTCTTCCTCTGATTTCTAATTCCTCCATACTCGTTCTGGCAGGTTTTAGCACTTAAAGGCTGTGATTGACACGGTTGAAGGCACACACACACATATATAAGAATACACACATATACATATATGTATATTCACACACACACACACACACACACACACACATATATATATATATATATATATATATAATATATATATATATATATATATATTATGGTTAGCGAACAAGATACACCCGTTCAAAGTTCCGTGATGGCTCTCGATTACGACAAGAAGGTTCCCGAGTTCGAAAAGAAGGTTCCCGAATGCGTGAAGGTTCCCGAGTCCAACAAGAAATACTCAAAGAAGGCCGGAGGGCATATCGGCCGAAACGTTGTACAGATAACAATGAAGATGAGGACAATAGTCCGAATAACGCAGATTAATAGTAATCATCAAGCCTCATCTCAAACATTCTGAGAAATGGTGTATATAACAATAAAGATGAGGACAATAGTCCGAATAATCCAAATAATTCAAATCATCAAGCCTCATCTCAAAAATTCAGAGAAATGGTGTATATAACATTAAAGATGAGGACAATAGTCCGAATAATCCAAATAATCCAAATTTATCATTGTCGATCTTTCTTCCTCTCACCTTCATTCATTCCATCGAGCCAGTCACGTGACATAAAATACACACTCAAAACTTAATCCTAGTTATCACAAGGGCTTCTTTATTCTTCTGTTCTTTCTGTCATCCATTCATTCTTTCTTTTATTCTTTACTTGTTTATTTATTTATTTTTCGTTGATTAAGTCTTTATTCCCTCCCCTTTTTTATTTTTTTTATTTTTTTAATTTTTTTTTTTTAACAGAAGAAGATAATTGCCGATGAGGATGAAGTGTGAGTTGAGCCCTCGAAATGCCAATAATGGCGATAAGCGAACTGAGAAGGTAAAGTTTTCATAATTGCGGTCAAGAAATGAGGCCCGATTCTGGGATGAGAACGAAGTAAAATAGAAGTCGTGAAATAATAAATAAACAGAATTATTGGGAAGGGAAAAGGGACGACAAATGGACGGTGGCGGGGGGGAAGGAGCAGGGGATGGAGGGGGAGGAGAGTGAGGGGGATGAGGAGGAGAGCGAGGGGGGGTGGGGGTTCCCGAAACGACATTTTAAATGATGGGTCAAAAGTAAAGGCGCGTCGCTTAATTAGACGACTGCTGAACGGACCCAGACATCGATTTGAGAAACGCGTGACGGACGGCGGCACGGAAGCCAATGAAATCAATCAATTTGGTATCCCGTGATGCTTTGTCGCCAGGAAAAAGAAAAAAAAAGAAAAAAAAGGGGACTCTGTTGACTCTTAAAGATTTTGGACGACGACGCTGTCTCTGTTTTTTTTTCTTTCTTTTTTTCTTTTCTTTTTCTTCTTTCTTTTTTTTCCTCTTCTTTTTCTTACGTTCTCAATTTCAGTCTTTTTTTTCTCTTCCATTGTTTTTTCTTTTTTTTTTTTTTTTTTTTCTTTTTCTTTTACTCCACATTTTTCCCTCTTAAATGCCACTCTCTTTTTTAAAATCTTTACCTACTTTAAGCCACTCACAGCGGCTCAATCAAGCAAAGTACAAAAACCGATGGTTAATTCATTTTAATTGAGCCAAAAGGACTCTGATTACAATAATAATAAAAAAAAAAAGTCGTCAGGCTGGCCTAAAATCGCTATCAGTCAGACAGCGAGGGAACCTATCTGCTTTTCACTTGGGTCGATCAAAGTAATTGTTTTTTAGCGTCTGAAGTGGAGCGCCACGCCTACCATCAGCTCCTCACTTTACCGCACAGTTCTATGTGCTACTCAATTGCTGAGTTGGCAAGGGCCGATCTCGAATCAGGAACTTTGTGGTTACCTAGGCAGACACAATATCGACTTAGCTAACCGGACTTTATTTGAACAGAATGAGTTCTGAGATGAATAAACTCTGAAAACTGAAATATCCCAGGTAAAAATACAGGTAAAAATACCAAGAAAATTGAGTATTGCGACGCTTAAGTGCCCAACGTAAAATTAAAATGAATTGAAGAAGTTACATATTTCTCTGATTTTTTTTAGATGAGGCATGATGATTAGTATTATCTGAATTATTCGGACTATTGTCCTCATCTTCATTGTTATCTGTACAACGTTTCGGCCGATGTACGCTCCGGCCTTCTTCAGGTATTTCTTGTCGGACTCGGGAACCTTCTCGGACTAAGTTCAAAGTTCCGTGATGGCTTCCCCGATTACGACAAGAAGTTTCTCGAGTCCAACAAGAAATACTTAAAGAAGGCCGGAGGGTACATCGGCCGAAGTGTTAATAATACTAAGGAGTTATATGTTTTATTTGTAATATTGAAATTCTTAATTACAGAAGATATTTTGGTAATTTTGATTTTATTTAATCCCGGACTCCTGCCCTTATTTACGCTATGTTTTAGCAAACCAGTGTCCGGCAATTTCTGGCCAACCTTAGATATTTTCAGAATCGTGTTTTATCACTTTATTGTCTGCAAACTAATGTTGATATTTTAAAGGCCTCCGCCCAGATTTTTATCGGCAAATCAATGTAGATATTTTATTCTTTATAACTTTTAAAAGATGTTTTTTTTTTTATTGAATTCCAACAAATTTCAGTTGAATTTCTACAAAAGTCAAAGTCAAATTTCAGGACAATCTTCGGTGCTATTCGGAGAATTACGTTCCAGCGTCCTACTTAAAAACGCTGTGCGGTGATAGCTGAAAAAACAACCCTCTCTACGAATACCGAAAAAAAAAAATTTTTTTTTTTATTTGTAATTGATTGTCGAAAAAAATTAAACTAAAATGAAAATACCGAACAAAAAAAAAGCTATATTTTAGCGGATTGAAGGCGTTTTTATCGACAAATTAGGAGTTTTTTTATTGGTTTGAATGCGTTAAAAGTAAGTCATATTTTTATCGACAAGTAAATGTAAATATATACCCCCCCCCCCAAAAAAAAATATTAAAGAGGGGATGGTTAGAATATGTACATTTACTTGTCGAAAAAAAGATTGGAAGGGGTAAAATATCGCATCATCTTTTCGAGAAAAACACCTTAAGCGCAGGTTGTTGTCTTTTTTCAGAAGGCACCGCTTCAGCTAGGGACTTCATTCGTAGAGAGGGTTGTTTTTTCAGCTACCATCACCTAGCGTTTTTTAAAGGCAGGATTCCGGGACGCAATTCTTCGAATAGCACCCAATTTTCATACCGTACACTCAGTCTGGTTTGATTTTTACAATGCCACCCCCTTTCAAATATAAATTCACATAACAACTCAGACATTTTAGATATTTTTAAAATTTTTATTCAAAATAAATATCAACCCTTTTTAAAACAATTTAAACTCATTCGAGTTTTGAAATTCAAAACAATACTAAAATTAACAATATACTTTTATTAGTATTACTTAACTGACAATACCATAAATATCCTTTTATTAGTATTACCCCATTAACAATACTAACGTTAACCATATAACTCTACCACTCATTAACAATACTAGCATCAATAATATTATTTTATTACTAAAAAGACAACATTTTTACAAAAAGAAAACAGTTGAATACATTTAAATTATATTAAAAATTGTCACACACACACACACACACACACGCATATATATATATATATATATATATATATATATATATATATATATATGTAAACAAATCTAGCTATTTTCACCCGACAGTATTTGGGAGAATATGTGCTTAATTAAAGTCAGACCTAATTTTTTAAAAGTTAATTCATTAATGGTTAATTAAGCGGGATTTAACTACTTAAATGTAAGGCTAAACAAATCGAGAAAAATCAATCTCTGAATGTACATTTCGACCTATTAGGTCTCATCAGCAAAGCTATAGATACGAAGATCGCCTCGTGTGTGACTCGAAACCCGTATATATATATATATATATATATATATATATATATGCCTGTTTTATTATTATTACCACATTAACAATACTAACATTAACAATATTATTTTATTACTATTACCTTATTAACAATACTAACATTAACCACATAATTTTATCACTCATTAACAATACTAACATTAACAATATGATTTTATTACTATTACATAGTAATAAATACCATTTTTTGATATCATTCTCGTTGTTCTTTCCCGCCAAAAAAACTTGTCCTTGTCGATGGACGACAAAGAGAGAAAAGATGGCGCCACAAACTGCTTACTTCCCACCATTTATCGATCGCTTGACACTCCCCCTCGCTGATTTTAAACGGGCGCTGAAGGAGCCTTTGAGAAATGATGAAGAGTCCGAGTTGTTAAAATATTGAACGAATTTCTTTTCTTCTTCTCCTTCAATTGTTGGCACCGAAACAGAAGTCTAGACAGCTTTCTAACAGTAGACAAGCTTTTGTTATGGACGATTATCTCTTCAGATATTTCAGAGGGCTTCTGCTGATAATCAGTTCTCGTGATAATGCTAATATATGTATGGTTGCTGAGAGTTTTACGCTATGCGATTTTCAGACCATGTGGAAAAAGGATTCAGTGGTAGAGCTATATATATAGTATTTTGGAAGTGAGTAGTTTAATGGTTAAAATCCGAGGAAATTGACACGATGAGACGAGTTCAAATCCTAGTCGATACTGTTTGCATTTAACATAGCGCTAATACCCTTGGGAAAAGTATGCTCTAACCACTCTCCCTCCAGCTATGGGTAAATAACAGGAAATGCCTTTAACATTGGCTAGGTAACCAGTATAGGAAACTGAATTAAAACCTGCTAAATTCAGCTTAAGAAATTGACCTTGTGCCACATCCTGATCGTGCGGAAGGGTTGGTAAATATATATGCTGTGTTTTAGTCCATTAAGGAGGGGAGAATGAGAGGAAGGATTTTGTTTGATAGGGTGCTATGTGTGGCAGAATGAAATATAGCCGGATTTAGTGTTATTTAATTAGGACGAATGTCAACCAAAATGTCCCTTCCTCCTCCTGTCTGCTGTTTACAGATTTGAGTTCTTTGGTTATTGTAAAAACATACCTCCGTGAAGTACGTATCAATTAATTGTTCACCCCAGACTGACAGTCGCTGATGGGCGCAAGGATAAGGAATTTGGCAGACGAAAATTCTTTTGGGTTTTGATCCCGGCTAGAGGTAGCTGTTAAAAATCGAGCTGCACTGATGAGAGGTAAAACTTCGAAAAACGTCTGTGGATGACTGGTATATATATATATATATATATAAATGTTATGTCTGTCCGTCTGTTTGTACAACAACTGAGTGTACATCCTTTTATAAAGAAAATTTTAGTCAATAATAATGATATTGTGGATATTATAAACTCATAACTATAAGTTTCATGCTTACGCAATCTTCAGATGAGTCAAATGGTTGAGATTTTAAAAGGCAGTAGTTAAAAGCTAAATAATCTACTGATTTTAAAATCTCAACCATTTGACTCATCTGAAGATTGCGTAAGCATGAAACTTATAGTTATGAGTTTATTACATCCATAATATCATAATTATTGATTGTAAATCTTCTCTGCTTTATTAGCATTGTACACCTTTTTATGCCAATACTCATTTATTCTCTATTCATTCTATTATATAATAGTGTTTCACTATGCCTGCTGAGGTCCCGGTTTCTATTTCTGTCGGAGGGAAATCGTTAGTATATATCGCTGATGAGACTTAATAAAGTCGAAACAGTCTGTACGATATTCTACACAACGAGCGATCCTTTGCTGGGATTACACTTGTCAAGTTCATTTTCTATAAGAAAAAGTATCGAATTTTATACGATACATGCATTGTAAGTGCCTTTAAGTAAAAATTTAATACATACTTTATTCAGCAATGCTTCTAAAATAAAAACAAAACATCCAAAAATCTTATATAATATTATATATATATATATATATATATATATATATATATATAATATATATTTCATATTTGTCAAATGAAAAAACATTATATCTGGAATTTTACACCTTGAAGACTTTCATATATAAATCTACGGACTTCAACCCACTAGTAAATTTTGGAAACCTAACATCTTTCTTCAAATTACCATGTGGACTTGTATATTGTTAACAGCTGAAATATATATACTATACTATTTTGATACCCACCTTACATTTTTATATATTTTTACAATTTTTACAATAAACTCTTTTGAGTTTTACCTTGAACTATAATGCTTCTGATTTTAATTTAAAAAAAAATAAAAAAAATAAAATAAAATTTATTTTATTTTTATTTTTAAAACAGAACATGCATTTTCAAAAAATTTTCAGCGGTTAATATCAGCGTTCGTTTTGTAAACAGTCTTTTTAACGGATATTTTCTTCCCGTCTATGTCGCTCTTTGATGAAGACCAACTTATCGTTTTGGTCGAAACAAGCTTGTCAGCAATCACATAACAAACATCATATGTTTTTTCAAAATGTTATATTTCATATATATATATATACAGATAGATAGATAGATAGATAGATAGATAGATATAGGTACAAGGTTTTTAATTAATAGTTGTTCAGTCTGGTATGCACTTAATGGTTGAATTTGTATTTTCCACCCACTAATGAATTAAGTGCTTTGACAAGGAAGGAGATTATGTTGAAAAATTAAATGTGCAAATTAGATGCTTTTTCATCGTTAGCTAAAGGACTTATTGCCGTTTTAAGCTGCAACGTGTGGTTGGCGCTGTTAAAATGAACACCAGACCGCAACACAATCTGTTCGCATAACAGACACAGAATTTGGGCGATTTCCCTAATGGCAGATGTTAATGTTTGGTTTAATGGTATATAAACCCTCTGGGTTATTTAATGCCAACTCTATAATATTCACAAAATCTTATTATAATGGAGAGTGTATGTTTTTCTGTCTGTGACCGAAACTATATTACTTCTCAAGTCATAATTCCTTTAGTTATTTACGTCACGTTTATTTATTTGTAATAATTTTCTCCTAAAACTCTAAACGTTGGATAACTTTAGATATGTACCAAGATACAACAAAGTATATACAGATATATGATACTGGGTATATATTCATCAAAACTTGTTTTAAAAAACACCCTATAAAGACCGTCTAAAGTGGCCTATTCCAATTTAGAGTGTATATAATACAAGGTCCTTTATTCTATGTATTGACGAATTTGGATGATGTGACGTAAGCAGTGACATAGTTTCGGTTACAGACAAATTAAACCAAATCTCCATTATCAATACAAGCGACTTCTATTCTGTCCAAGTAACGCTATATGTGTATGATGGAAGTGCGTGGTGTAATGGTTAGAGTTGTAGGAAATGGACTCGTCGCCCCGAGTTCAATTCTTGGACGAAGCTGTTTGCATTTCACTTAGCGCTAATACCATGGGGAAAGGTATGAATCCAATTCCTCCTCCAGCTATGGGTAAATAGTAGTGCAGACTGAGCTCTTTAATCATTGCTAGGTAACCGGTCTAGGGGAAGTAAAACTCTGAATTCAAACCTGTTAAACCTCGCTTAAGAAATTGACCTTGTGTCGCATCCTGCTCGTGCGGACGGGTTGGTAAATATATACATTTATTTACCAACCCCTCCGCATGAGCAGGATGTGACACAAGGTCAATTCCTTAAGCGGAGTTCAAGAGGTTTGAATTCAGAGTTTTACTTCTCCTTGACCGGTTGCTTAATCAAGGTTAAAGAGCCCAGTCTGCCCTACTATTTATCCATAGTTATAGGGAGAGTAGGATTTATACATTTTCCAAAAGTATTAGCGCTAAGTGAAATTCAATTACCACATCCAGGATTTGAACTCGGGATGACGAGTCCATTTCCCATGAGTTTAACCATTACACCACGCGCTTGGTATATATATATATATATGAGTAGCTGTAAACAACCAAACCGGGTTACGGGATGAAACTGCAGTTTCGGACTGTATATATTTTACCCGTATACAAATCTGTACCTGCGTTTTTTGTAAATTTTCGGCGTATTTGTTTTTCTTTTGGTTCCTTACGTTCTTGAGCATCACTTGTACGATCAGTCTCTCTGTTTTTTTCGTCTTTCGTTCTTTCCTTCAATTTCGACCAAGTTCCAACTGATTTTATTATGATCAAACGAAGCATAATCCACGCTATTACGGTCCGACAACATTCGGCCATCTTAATGATACCTTTATTCATTCAAATCTTTTTTTGTTTTCTCTTTCTGAAGAGTTCTTAGACGCACGTAGAGCGGTGAGTATGCACGGATACACTGATCAGACGTGTTCCCGACACCCATGGGAATCTTTATTCATTCAACATTGTAAAGAAAATTGGGAAGATGCTTTTTTGTGTTGTTATAAAATACGTTAGTGCTTCTTCGTGTCATATTGGGGGTGAAATCAAACGCCCCACCTGCGATTGTCTATAATTCAGGTAAGAGTCATTGTCATTCCAAAAAATTATACGGACAATTAAACCTATTGTTATTTACGTTGTTCTCGCGGTGTTTTATCTGCTGAGTTCTTATTTGGCCGATCATGGCACGTCCAAACGAATCTATTGGAATCTTTCATAAAAAACCAACTCTTAAAAACAAAACAAAACAAAACAAAAAAAACTGTGTATAAACAGTTATCGTTTAAATGTCTAGACTCAAGTTTAAATAAAATACCTGTGCAAATTTCATTACATTAAATTTTACGCTTCGGATCACATTTGCTAAAACAAGAAGTCTTCGCTTACACTGTGATATAAAAGTAAGAACAACAAATACTTATAGACAATACGGTTTTTAAGACAATTATATATACCCACATTTTTATATATATATATATAGGAGGTTGATTTAGAAGGCTATCACAATGCAGTTTGGAATAAATAAAAAATAATAATACGGTAACAATGGTGTTGTGTGTTGACCTGTATTTTTATAATAATCTTATTATAATGGAGATTGTGGGTTTGTATGTCTGTAACCGAAACTATATTACTATTCAATTCACAATTCCCTTTGTTATTTATATCACATTCTCCATGATTTTATTTTTATTTAAACCTCAATTATTAGTAAAATTGTTTTACATCATTAAGACTGTTAACAATATCTACATACTAATAACATGCAATTATATTTATATATTCAACGAATAGCGGTTTACAGTGTGAATGGAAGGCTAATTTGCATATTGATCTTAAAAAATTTGATTTTAATAAATATATGCTTAGTATTATTGATTTCTAATTGTTTGGTTTTATCTTAATAAATATGAGCAAAAATCTCGGGGATAAATCTTAACAGAAATCTGTTAACATAAAGAAATAACTATAATTTTATTATTTTCTTCCTATTTTAACTAAATAGTTAAATTAGGGAAATTTACCACTGAAAGACGGCAGTAAGGGAAAATGGTGGAACAGTTAGTTTCAAAGTTGTTCTATTTTCCGATTATACCCGCTCTGTTCCAAATATTTTTATCTGAATTCATATTCAGTTTCATTAGCCTTTCTAATTTAACATGATATTTTATTATATTAAAACTTAAATACTTGCACCCGGAGGGTGCATAGATTTACTAGTAATAATAATAAAAATACAGGTCAACACACAACACCATTGTTACCGTATTATTATTTTTTATTTATTCCAAACTGCATTGTGATAGCCTTCTAAATCAACCTCCTAACCAATACATACACAATGCTTCAAGCAAATTATGAAACTCTCTTATATATATATATATATATATATATCTTATTATAATGGAGATTGTGTGTTTTTTGTCTGTAACCGAAACTATATTCCTACTCAATTCACAATTCTCTTAGTTATTGACATCACATTCTCCATGATTTTATTTTTTTCTAAACCTCAATTATTAATAAAATTGTCTTACATTATTAATACTGTTAACTATGTCTACATACTGACAACATGCAATTATATTTATATATACAACAGAATAGCGGTTTACAGTGTGAACGGGAAGGCTAATTTGCATATTAATATTAAAAAATCGAATTTAATAAATATGTGGTTAGTATTATTGATTTCTAACTGTTTGGTTTTATTTTAATGAATATAAGCAAAAATCTCTTCAATAAATCTTAAATGAAATCAATTAACAAGATAAAATAACTGTCATTTTATTCTTTACTTCCTCTTATAACTAAATACTTAAATTAGAAAAAAATAACAATGAAAGACGAGAGTGATGGAAGAGTAAGTTTCAGTTGTTCTATATTTTATTATACTCCCTCTGTTTCAAATCTTTTATTATACCCCCCTCTGTTTCAAATCTTTTTATCTGTATTCTTATTTAGTTTCATTAGCCTTTCTAATTTAATACAATATTTTATTACATTAAAACTGAAATACTTGCACCCGGAGGGTGCATATATTTGCTAGTATATATAATCATAATATAATAGATTTTGAAACAAAACTAATGGATAAACAGTGCCAGATTCTTTGCCATTGATTGATTTTTTCACATATATTTTATTTCATTTTCCTATCAGATTATATTCAGTTGTCAAAAAAAAAAATTGACAAAGGGTGGAGACCACCCAAAATATCAGAAAAATAAAGTGAACCAGCGCAAAACAATGGTTATATATTATAACTCTGTTTTTTTGTTCACTTCGCTTACACTGTGATATAAAAGTAAGAACAACAATTACTTATAGACAATTCTGTTTTTAAGACATCTTGTTACAAATATATTTAGTTCGTCTGACTCATTGATTTCAATGGCATGCCCTCTTGGTTTTGCTGGCCAGCCAACACCGGTGTGTCCACGTGGAGGAATTATTGGAGAACGTCACTTATGAGATCGTTCTTACTTCTACACCAATGTTCAGTAAGTGTTACATAATTTACAAGCAGCTTATACATTACGAACGTACCTGTAGTTAGAAATTTGAATTACACACTGATCCACTCTGATCCGCTGTGATAGTTCTGTTACATAATTTATAAGCAGCTTATACATTATGAACGTACTGTAGTTAGAAATTTGAATTACACACATATCTATCTGACCGGCAGTGTAGTTCTGTTACATAATTTATAAGCAGCTTATACATTATGAACGTACCTGTAGTTAGAAATTTGAATTACACACATATCCACTCTGACCGGCCAGTGTAGTTCTGTTACATAATTTATAAGCAGCTTATACATTATGACGTACCTGTAGTTAGAAATTTGAATTACACATAGATCCACTCTGACCGGCAGTGATAGTTCTGTTACATAATTTATAAGCAGCTCATACATTACGAAACGTACCTGTAGTTATAAATTTGAATTACACACATATCCACTCTGATCGGTAGTGGTAGTTCTGTTACATGATTTATAAGCACCTTTCAAAATTATGAGCGTACCTGTAGTTAGAAATTTGAATTAGGGTCCGTTAGATTTAGTATGACGGGGTCAGTGGAAAGTTACCCAACAGTTGTTGACGGATACTAACCTTTTTCTTGTCCCCTTAAAAACATCCAATAGGACACATGAGATAGTTTAGTTGATATTCAGTAGAGACTTCAGAGCAAACGGACGTGTAGGTTGTCGCTCTGGGCCGATCTCCCACCCCCTACGGCGGAATCAAATGGACAGGGTTGCAAAATAAAGCTTGATCAAGAAAACAACAAGTCTTGTTTGTTAATTTAATATTAAAAACAATGACCAGCCCGGCAAAGAAAACCAGCCCTGAAGAGAAGTGAGCCCAACCAAAATGTCTTTGGCATAAAGTACCCAACAAGGATTGACCTGCCGTATAAATCCTACGAACCAACCAACTAACCAACTTCTGAGCTGCTCTGTCTTTAATACCAATTCTTTTTTGTTTCTCTCTTCTTTTTAATCATTTTATTTCAAGACCATTCGTTGGCATAACATAACCCAACAAGGGTTGACATGCCATAAAATCCTACCAGCCAACCAACCAGCCAACTTCTGAGCTACACAATCTTTAATACCGATTCTTCAATTTTGTCTCTCTCTTCTTTTTAATTATTTTATATCAAGACATTTGTTGGCATAAAATAACCCAACAAGGGTTGACATGTCCTCTTCTGAGCTACACAATCTTTAATACGATTCTTCATTTTTGTCTCTTATCTTTAATCATTTTATTTCAAGCCCATTCTTTGGCATAAAATAGCCCAACAAGGGTTGACATGCCATAAAATATCTACCAACCAACCAACCAACTAACCATCTTCTGAGCCGCTCTGTCTTTAATACCAGTTCTTTTTTCCTCTCTCTCTTCTTTTTAATCATTTTATTTCAAGCCCATTCATTGGCATAAGATAACCCATCAAGGGTTGACATGCCATAAAAATCCTACACACTAACCAAACAGTTTATGAGCTGCACTGTCTTTAATATCAATTCAATTTTTGTCACTCTCTCTCTCCTTTTTAATCATTTTCATAGAAGCCCATTCTTTGGCATAAATACCCAACAAGGGTTGACATGCCATAAAAACCTACGAACTAACCATCTTCTGAGCTGCTCTGTCTTTAATACCAATTCTTTTTTTTTTGCTTTCTTTCTAATCATTTTATTTCAAGCCATTCGCTGGCATTAACCCAACAAGGTTAACATGCCATAAAAATACACACTAAACAACCAGTTATGAGCTGCACTGTCTTTAATACCAATTCAATTTTTGTCTCTCTCTCCCCTTTTTAATCATTTTCATAGAAGCCCATTCTTTGGCATAAAATAACCCAACAAGGGTTGGCATGCCATAAAAATCCTACACACTAACCAACCAGCAAGGGTTTACATGCCATAAAATCCTACCAGCCAGCCAACTTCTGAGCTACACAATCTTTAATACCAATTATATTTTAGTCTCTCTCTCCTTTTTAATAATTTTCATAGAAGCCCATTCTTTGGCATAAAATAGCCCAGCAAGGGTTGACATGCCGTAAAAACCAACCACCCAACCAACCAACCAGCCAATCAACAATGATAACGTGTTGCAAACACTTTTGACTCTCTTTTCACAGGTATATAATAACAATGATATTTCTTTGTTTCTTTTTTTTTCTTTCTTTTATTTGTTCTCTTTTTTGTTTTTTGTTGTTTGTTTTATTTTATTTTGTATTATTCGTTGTTTTTCTATTACATATATTTTGTGAAGTGTGCAAAGCGATTATGTCATGAGAAGTGGCCATTTCCGAGCCATTGAAAGGAACACCTGTTCCAGACCGGAAGTAAAAACAAAGTGTCACGTGGTAAAGGTGTTCGTGAGAACTGATCTGATCACTCTCAACTGAGATTCTTATCTGACATGAAAGAGCAATTGGTCGGTGGTCGAAGCTCAAAAGGCAAAAATTAACCAAGGTACCACAGGGAAAAACAGTTACATAAGATAGAGAGATTAAAATAAATTCCTAACATATATATATATATATATATATATATAGACATATATATATATATATATATATATATATATATATATATATATATATATGTGTGTGTGTGTGTGTGTGTGTGTGTGTGTGTGTGTGTGTTTACATATATAATATATACATGTATATATATAATATATATGTGTATATATATGTATATATGTGTATATATATTATATATATGTGTATATATATTATATATATGTTTATATATTATGTATACTAGCAAATATATGCACCCTCCGGGTGCAAGTATTTAAGTTTTAATATAATAATATCATATTAAATTAGAAAGGCTAATGAAACTGAATAAGAATGCAGATAAAAAGATTTGGAACAGAGGGTGTATAATCAAAAAATAGAACAACTTTGAAACTAACTCTTCCATCATTTTTCATTACTCCCGTTTTTCATTGGTAAATTTTCCTAATTTAACTATTTAGTTAAAATAGGAAATAAAGGATAAAATTACAGTTATTTCTTTTAAGATTTATCCCCGAGATTGTTGCTCATATTCATTCTTGTTAATGATTTCTTTTAAGATTTATCCCTGTGATCTTTGCTCATATTCATTAAGATAAAACCAAACAATTAGAAATCAATAATACTAAGCACATATTTATTAAAATCAAATTTTTAAGATCAATATGCAAATTATCCTTCCCATTTACACTGTAATACGCTATTTTGTTGATTTTATATAAATACAATTGCATGTTTTTAGTAAGTAGATATGGTCAACAGTCTTAATGATGTTAAACAGTTTTATTAATAATTGAGGTTTAAATAAAAATAAAATCATGGAGAATGTGATGTAAATAACAAAGTAAATTGTGACTTGTATAGTAATATAGTTTCGGTTACAGACAGACAAACACACAATCTCCATTATAATAAGATGTGTATACATATACATTATATAATTATTTATATATATACATATATATATTGTATATATGTATATATATTATATATATGTGTATATATATTATATATGTTTATATATATTATATATGTTTATATATATATATATATATATATATATATGTGTGTAAATATATGTAATATATATGTGTATATATCATATATATATGTGTATATATGTATATATTTATTATATATATGTGCGTGTATATACATATATAATATATTATGTGTATATATAATTTATTGTATATATGTGTATATATATATATTATATATATATATTATTATAATATATATGTTATATATTATATATATATTATATTATATTATATATAATAATATATATATTATATATATATATATATGTATATATATATATATATATATATGTGTATATATGTGTGTATATATATATATATATATATTGCGATGTATGTATATTTACATACACACACACACACACACACACACACACACACACACACAACACACACATATATATATATATATATATATATATATATATATATATATATAACAAGCAGTAGTACCCCGACTTCCCTGCGACATGCTTTTTTAGATAAGGATTCAATTTATAATTATGCCCAAAAATATTAAACCTGAAAAAAAAACTGAAAATACCTGCCGAAGGGGTACTCCACACTCCGCAGAGCTCCATAATTGGAACTTCACCATTAGATGCAGTTTTACATCACACACAGCATATTAGCCCGTAAAGAATTTCCTTAAACATATAGAACAAACAAAATTAAGCCTTTCTCTCCAATCAACTTGGATTTTAATCAGTTCGAGAATATGGAAATTAGTTACCTATACACATATAAAGGGCAGTTGTGTATATGTGTATATCCGGGGAAACTTCAAAAATAAAACAATTAACGACAAAGTGAATATATATATATATACACATTAAATATCACTAGGGCTTGGTTTTTGAGCAAAAATATTAGAGATTTGATTTATATTCGTGAAGATTATTAAAAAGATAAAATTTAAATGATATCAGCATGGAATTTTTTTTCATTTAAGATTTTAGATAGTAGATATTAACATTTCTTTTCAGAGTAGCTGGATCAATGCAAGGTAGTTTTTAAATCTATCTATCTATCTATACTTATATATAAAGGGCAGCTTTGTATATATGTGTGTCCGGAGGAAACTTCGAAAATAAAACCATTAACGACAATGTAAATATACACACATTAAATATCACCAGGGTTTGGTTTTTGAGCAAAAAAAAAAAAAAGATTTGATTTATATTCATGACGATAATTAAAAAATCAAAATCAAATAGTAACAACATGGAATTTATTTTCTAATTTTATTTTTAATTTTAAATAGCATACATTATTTTTTTATTTTCAGAAGGTCTGTGCACTTTTTCATCTGACACTTTTTCATCTAACCAGATCAATGCAAGAAAAACAGAAAAAAAAAATCAGAATTTTTATATATTCAACCATTGCTCTATTCCTGGTTTAATCTATTCCGATATTTCGGGTGAATCATTCACCCTTTTTAAGGTATATCAGACGGTCTGGAGAAAAAAAAATGAAATTTTGTATATGAGGGCAAAAAAGTAATTAAATCAAGTGAACGGATTTGGCGTTTTTTAGCCGTTAATTTTCTTTCGAAATTGTGTGACGTAACTCATCCGAAATACGATCATGGTAATCGTTCGAAATGTGGCATGACTTTGATTGTGAAAGTCATGTGCAACTTAAAGAAAATTAAAGAATAAAAAAATAATAAATGAATAAATAAATGAAAAATGATATTACGTCACGGCATTAGTCTTCGGCTCCTCGCCGATTTTAGGCCGAAATACGCGTTTTCATGGCATTTCTGCATTTTTTTATATATATATATAGGTAATTTCATGTCAAATCATCCAGGCCATGTTACCCACCCTCTTCAAAGTTTTTGAAATTGATTGTTTTCTTTCAAATAAAAAAAAAACATTGTCATGATGACAAGTCAATATGTGTTATTAGAAATAAGAATATATATTAAAAAATGAAGACATCTTTTACTTAGATGAATAGATAGATAGATAGATAGATAGAGAGAGAGAGAGATAGATAGATAGATAGAGAGAGAGAGAAGAGAGAGAGAGAGAGAGAGAGAGAGAGAGAGAGAGAGAGAGGGGGTCCGTTAATTTTGATTTAACCTTTTATTATCTATTTTAATAGATAGGTAGGTAGCACAAGAGCCACTCCAATACGATATACCCAAGATAGATAGAAATGAACATAATGAAACAGATAGATAGATAGCGATAGATATATAGATAGATAAATAGATAGATAGATAGATAGATAGAGAGAGAGAGAGAGAGAGAGAGAGAGAGAGGGGGGGTCTAACGGATATTTTGATTTAACCTTTTATTATCTATTTTAATAGATAGGTAGGTAGCACAATACGAAATACCCATACCCAAGATAGATAGAAATGAACATAATGAAACAGATAGATAGATAGCGATATAATATATAATATATATATATATATAATATATTATTTATATAGAGAGAGAGAGAGAGAGAGA
>CM042172.1:70548352-70550852 GCA_023376005.1 Doryteuthis pealeii | reverse complement strand
ATAATACCTGAAGAAGGCTGGAGGACACATCGGCCGAAACCGTGTGCAGATAACAATAAAGATGAGGACAATAGTACAAATAATCTGAATAATACACATGCATTCATATCATGAATCAAAACGGAATTGTCCATTATTTATCTAAGGGATTACTAGGTGTGACTCACATAGGTAAATACTAGCGTATTGATATCTATTAATAATGGAGATTCGCTTCCAGTTTTTGTCTGTAACAAAAATTACGTCACTGCTTACGTCACATTACACAAAATCGTCATAACATAAAATAAATACACTCAAAATTTGAACATGCAACATTGTTTTTTTAAAACAAGTTTTAATAAATACATGATTGGCATTATATATCTATATATAGTTTGTTTTATTTTAATACATATTTAAAGTTTACATTTCAAATTGTTTTATTTTTTAATCCTTTAATGAATTTGATGATTTTACTTACTTAGGGTACAAACTCGCTGACATTGAATTTTTAACTCCTACCCTTCAGGCAATATGTTTCAAAAATCTATTTTTACATCGCCCGGGGGATGTTTTTTTAAAATTTTGTAATAGAATATATAATGGATTTAAAATAGCAGTAAAAAAAAATACTTAGTAAAACACAAAATAGGCCTCAATGGTGTCGCGGACTCTAATGACTTATTGAAAAGTAAAAGGCTCTATGAATTATTAATAACACTATACAATAGAACTGAATATTATTTGTGTGTGTGTGTGTGTATGTGTATATATATATATACCAACCCTCCGCACGAGCAGGATGCGACACAATGTCAATTTTTAAGATTTAAAAAAAGATTAACAGGTTTAATTAAGATTTTTCCTTCTCGTAGACTAGTTACCTAACCATGGTTAAAGAGCTCAGTCTACCCCTGCTATTTACCCATAGCTGGAGGGAGAATTGGATTCATGCCTTTCCTAAGGTTTATTAGCGCTATGTGAAATGCAAACAGCTTCGTCCAGGAATTGAACTCGGGTCGACGAGTCCATTTCCTACGACTCCAACCATTAGACCACGCGCCTCAATGTGTGTGTGTGTGTGTGTGTTGTGTGTGTGTGTGTGTGTGTGTGTTTTGTATGTCTGTGTGTCCACGAGTTTGTCACGTATATTGTCATGTATATTGTTACTATCATATTTTACACTATTAATGATCCAATTTTTATTTTCAGCGAACCACTACCGAACTACGTTCCCATCTATTTTGATTCAGAATTCTCTTCACCGTCGATTCCATAAACTCCCCCCCCTCCGCTTACACGCCGCAGAACGGTCATACCATTCGGTATCTTCATCTTTCGCTTCTCCTCGTCTCCCGTCCCACGTCTCTTGTTGCAGAAATGCGCTTTGGGGCGTATCGGCCTCTCATCCCAAATACGACGTTTCAGTCGAGAGCTATTGGCCATCATCAGCCATTTCATCGAATAGTTTGCCTCTGGCTTCTCCGCGTCGCGTTTTCCAAGACCGCAATGATGGCTGATGCACAAGGCGAAAGTCAAGTACCTGAAGAGACGATTATGAGCGTGAAAAAGAGAGAGGTCTCCAGTCGTTGTTGTTGGTGGTGGTGAGGGGAGAGATTGTTCGGTTTCTGAATGATCTTGTATTTATCGTTTGTTATCGAAATGTATATTTCTATAGGGCATATCTTAGTTGTGGTTCTTTGTCTGGTGTTATCTATACATATACGTTCAATTCTTTCAATATTGATAGACGTATATATTTCTTTGTTTCTATAAGTATACGTTAAATTTTTTAATTTAAATATATGCATGCATTTCTTTGTTTCAATACGTATACGTTCACTTCTTTCAAACTTCATAGACGTATATATTTCTTTTTTTCAATAGATATACTATCAGTTCTTTTAATTCTAATATACGCATGCATTTCTTTAGTTTCAATACGTATACGTTCAGTTCTTTCAAACTTCATAGACGTATATATTTCTTTTGTCAATAGATATACTATCAGTTCTTTAAATTTTAATATACGCATGTATTTCTTTGTTTCAATACGTATACGTTCAGTTCTTTCAAACTTCATAGACGTATATATTTCTTTTTTTCAATAGATATACTATCAGTTCTTTTAATTTTAATATACGCATGTATTTCTTTGTTTCTATACGTATACGTTCAGTTCTTTCAAACTTCATAGACGTATATATTTCTTTTTTTCAATAGATATACTATCAGTTCTTTTAATTTTAATATACGCATGTATTTCTTTGTTTCTATACGTATACGTTCACTTCTTTCAAACTTCATAGACGTATATATTTTTTTTTCAATAGATATACTATCAGTTTCTTTTAATTTTAATATACGCATGCATTTCTTCGTTTCAATACCTATACGTTCAATTCTTTCAAACTTCATAGACGTATATATTTCTTTTTTTCAATAGATATACTATCAGTTCTTTTAATTTTAATATACGCATGTATTTCTTTGTTTCTATACGTATACGTTCACTTCT
>CM042172.1:70535852-70543352 GCA_023376005.1 Doryteuthis pealeii | reverse complement strand
TATTTGTTTATTGTTTTTATATTTTGTTTTGCCCTTTCTGGAGTGGGCGGGACGACGAGCACTGATTTCATCTCATTCAATCTTGGGACAGTGGATGTCTACACACACGCCTAAGAATCGTACACAA
This sequence comes from Doryteuthis pealeii, assembly GCA_023376005.1. Taxonomy (NCBI): domain Eukaryota; kingdom Metazoa; phylum Mollusca; class Cephalopoda; order Myopsida; family Loliginidae; genus Doryteuthis; species Doryteuthis pealeii. Next base: position 70,543,225 of record CM042172.1, on the reverse strand, counting down.
ACAAGCAAATCAAATAGAGCGAAATAGACGAATAGAAACGTGTCATACATATATCATCATCTATCTATCTATCTATCTATCTCACTCTGTTCATATCTATCTATCTATCTATCTATCACTCTGTTCATATCTATCTATCTATCTATCTATCTATCTCACTCTGTTCATATCTATCTATCTATTTATCTATCTGTCTGTCTATCTGTCTGTCTATATATCTGTCTGTCTATCTGTCTGTCACGCCCTGTTCATATCACTATCTATCTATCTATCTATCTATCTATCTATCTATCTCACCCTGTTCCCTATCACATCTATCTATCTATTTTATCTATCTGTCTGACTACCTATCTATCTCACCCTGTTCATATCTATCTATCTCTATCTATCTATCTATCTTCTATCTATCTATCTATCTCCATCTAATCATCTTATCTATTCTATCTATCTATCTATCTATCTCACTCTGTCATTATCTATTCTACCCTATCTATCTATCTCTACTCTGTTCATATACTATTATCTATAACTCTATCTTATAATCTGTCTGTCTGTCTATATATCTGTCTTATCTGTCTCACCCTGTTCATATCATCTATCTAATCTATCTATCTATCTATCACGTATCTATCATATCTGCAGCTCTGTATCTATCTCGCCTATCTACTCATCTCACTCTGTCATCTATCTATCTATTATCTTATCTTGTCTGTCTGTCTGTCTCATCTGTCTGTCTATATATCTTCTGTCTATCTGTCTGTCACACCCTGTTCATATCACTATCTATCTATCTATCTATCTATCTCACCCTGTTCATATCTATCTATCTATCTATCTATCTATCTCACTCTGTTCATATCTATCTACCTATCTATCTATCTCACTCTGTTCATAATCTATCTATATATTTATATCTACTATCTGTCTGTCTGTCTGTCTATCTATATATCTGTCTGGTCTATCTGTCACACCCTGTTCATATCACTATCTATCTATCTATCTATCTATTCTATCTATCTCACCCTGTTCATATCACATCTATCTATCTATTTATCTATCTATCTGTCTGACTATCTATCAATCTCAACTGTTCATATAACATCTATCAATCTACCTATCTATCTATCTCACCCTATTCATATCATCTCTATCAATCTACCTATCTATCTAGCACCTGTTCATATCACATCTATTACTAATCATATATCTATTTATCTATCTACTCACCCTGTTTATCTATCTCATCTCGTCTATCTATCTCATCTCTATCTGTCTCTCTGACTGTTCACTATTAATCACGATACTGTACCTCTCGTATTATTTGTCAGCCTATCAACATCTATCCATCATAGCTACTCATCTATCTATCTATCCATATCTATCTATCTCATCTCTATCTATCTATCTATCTATCGTCTATCTATCTATCTTGGTACATCTTATCTATCTATCTATCTCATCATATTACATCTGTATCTATCTATCTCATCTATCTATCTATCTATCTCATTCATATTACATCTACGTATCTCTCTATTTATCTCACCCTGTTCATATTACATCTATCTATCTATCTAACCATGTATCTATCTATCTATCTATCTATCTATCTATCTCACTCTGTTCATATTACATCTACGTATCTCTCTATTTATCTCACCCTGTTCATATTACATCTATCTATCTATGTATGTATCTATCGATCTATCTCCGTAAATAAAGTAGATGGAGCGGCCTATTCGTATCAGCCGGGCAGCGATGGAGTCCATAGCGCTGGACCAGAGTAATTATTTACGCGTCCGAGTTGAGCCCCACACCTAACATCAACTCCTCACTTTACTGCACAGATCCGAGCCAATTCTGCCCATGCGCTGAGTTGTCGACGGCCAGTATAATATATATCCGTGTTAGCTCAGCTTTTTAATTCCATACCGACCCTCACCAAATCAGCATGAGTAGCACAGGGAGCTGCGCGGTAAAGTAAGAAGCTGATGGTTGGTGTGGCACTCCACCTCCGATGCAAAAACAATCTCCTTGGTATAGCGCTTGTGAAAAGGGGATAGACTTCTTCACTGATTGGCTGATACCGACTAGGGAGTCTATCCCATAGTACCTAGAATTAGACCAAGGAGATTGTTTCTGCGTCTGAAGTGGAGCACAACACCTACCATCAGCTCCTTACTTTACCGCACAAATTTATTCGCAACACTTCCCATGTTGATTCGGTGCGGGGAGAGAAACAACATCAGGGTCGACAATAGCGTCTGCATTCTTGAAAACTGCGTCAAATTAAAACGAAACAATTCCAACTGTTGTTTCTAGTTAGGGGCCGTGCCCGTACACCTTATCTGATAGTTGGTACGTTGAAAAAGTTAGGGCAAATTTTCCAAATCGGGGTTTGAAGGGTTTTTTTTTAAAAAATTCCAAACGCGCTATTAAAAAACAAAAAACTGTGTAACACTATCGAAATAATAAATAAAATAATATTGAATTTGGTATTTTTAGCAAGCCCCTAACGGGTCTAATCATGCCTGATAGTTTGCAAGTTGAAAATTTTGGTTAACTTTAAAAATTTTGCTTTAATTCATATACTCAAAATATAGGCTTAAAAACACTTGAAAAAGACGTCAAAACAGGGCATTTTTCAGTTTGTTTTGACGCATGTAAAAAAAACCTTTAAAACGCCTGACGGACCCCTTAAAACTATGGAATTAACATTCCAACTGTTGTTTCTAGTTAGGGGCCATGCCAGTACACCTTACCTGATAGTTGGTACGTTGGAAAGTTTGGGCAAATTTTCCAAATCAGCGCCCAAGAGGTCAAATCAAAAGGTTATTACCCGTCCATAATTGTCGAGTAATTTTCCATAGACCCCATCATTCTAAATTTAACGGACCCTATTCGTAATTCTAACTGCAGGTATGCTCATAATTTATAATCTGCTCATGAATTATATAACAGTCTTCCACTGCCAGTCAGAGTTGATCTGTGTGTCATCATCATCATCATCATAAATTAGGAAAATTTAGCAATGAAAGACGGGGTGATGGAAGAGTAAGTTTTAGTTGTTCTATTTTTTAATTATACCCTCCTCTGTTTCTAACCTTTTTATCTGTGTTCTTATTTAGTTTCATTAACCTTTCTAATTTAATATAATATTTTATTACATTAAAACTTAAATACTTGCACTCTGGTTCAACTCTTTTTATCTGCATTCTTATTTAGTTTCATAAGCCTTTCAAATTTAACATAATATTTTATTACATTAAAATTTAAATACTTGCACTCTGGTTCAACTCTTTTTATCTGTGTTCTTATTTAGTTTCATTAGCCTTTCTAATTTAATGTAATATTTTATTAAATTAAAACTTAAATACTATTTAAAAGACAGAAATCTAGAGGTGATAGAGCAAAACTGTTTATAAATTTGAATTCAGCACACCCAAATTAGTAAAAAAAAAAAACACCTATTCGCATTCTTGCCTCAGACAAAAAATATTTTTTGTAAACCAGTGTTATTACTGTAATCTGAGACCTTCATAATGAACTAAGCATCGGTTTTTGTACTTTGCATCGGTGAGCCGCTGTGAGCGGTTTAAAGTAGACAAACAGTTGATAGATAAAATATTTGTTTGTGACTGTGATTTGTTTGTTTATATGATCAAGTTATATTTTTTAAAGGCTTCTTTTAAAAAACATTTATCATTTATCATATCACGCAATTAGCACGGATATCCACAACAATCTCTCGCCATCATTCATTGTCCCAGGGAGGTCCTCTGCGTAGCATCCAGTATCCTCGCAGAGTTGGTCAATTTAGATCCTTGGTAAGCAGCTCACATTAGCATGTCCATGTTTTAGCTTCCACAGGAAACTTATGAACTTGTCCTTGCTTGTCCATGTCAATCGGATGGTTTGGGAGATAGAGGGCAGGTGGCCATACAGCTGCTTCCTTGTGGGGTCCTGTTTCTACGACTTGTTCAAGACCGCAGACATAATTCTTATGCAGCTCCCATTTAGCTTATTCTCAAGCGCCTCGTTAGGGTCCAAATAGTGCAGCCATACAACAGCACTGATATAACCATAGCCTGTTTAATGACATCTTAGGCAAGTGGAGGAATCATATGTAATTAGGGAGGTAATATTTTATTATGGAATGAAATATAAAATAAAGGGGGATATACGAAGGCCTTTTCGACCGGTACTTTTCAAGTATATACACCGGCGACGAATAAAAGTCAGATTGGAAAAGAAATTCATAAGAACGAATGGTGGTGAGCCAAAGGGGATAAATAAAAAAATTTAAAAAGGGGGGAAAGAAAAAAAAAAAAAGTTTGAACCCTAGGTTCAAACAGGGTTAGAAGTGTCTCCCAATAAATAGAGAGAGTGTTTTGTCGAACCTACTCTGCGCGCACACACACACACACACACACACACACACATATATATACATATGTATAGATATAGTTTTTTTTTGTGTTTTTTTTTTTCTGCTCATTTTGTATATACACTCAGTTTGTATATACACTCTTACAACTATTTCTCCAAGGAATCTGCCTCAAGCTAAGCCACACCTCATCCAAAACATAGACCTCCCCGCCTCATCCAAAGAAAATAACCCCACCCATTCCAAAATAAGACACCAACCCTCCCTCCCCTAAATTGATAGATATAAAAGAGATGTTACTTTGGGAAATTCTCAGTAAGAGTCATGTTCTTGTGATTACCTGAAGATGCCGTATTAATACGGTTGAAATAAATTATTGTAATGAAGCAAGTTTAGAGTTTTTCTTCATTTACTATATATATATATATATATATATATATATATATATATATATATATATTCAATAGACCATATGAGTTGGTGGTGGGGAAGTTTCTTTTTAAGGCCTACTATATCCTTTACATATTATAAATGCATATTAATACCTATATATATATATATATATATATATATGTGTGTGTGTGTGAGTGTGTATGTATGTGTATATATACATGTATTATGGACATATACATACGTAATGATTTTTATTACGTTTTAATTTTTGTCAAAACTTTTAATATTCATTTTATCAGTTTATTTATTTATAAAGTTCAATCTTGGACGAGTTTATTGAAATTTTAGATAGCACTGTAATTTAGAACTGGAGCCTCACTAACAGGTACAGTATAGTCATATTTAGGATATTTCAACGTTCTGATGTAAGAGTCTAAGGAATTATCAACGAAGAATTCCACGTACCAATTAATAATTAAGGAGTCACGTAGAAATTATGTTAATTCTTTGAATCGTAATTTGATAGAATTTCTTCCACTGTGTTTTATTTATCTATTTATTTAAAAAAAAAATTTCTGTTAGCGTCGAGAACGAGTTTAAATCGGTAAATATTTCTACCGTCTTCTTCATTATGGATTTGGTTTGAATTTTAAATATTCGATATTTCTCAAAATCTAATTAATTTGAACAATCTCCATGAACAAAATTGAATATTACTCACTCATCCACAGAGAGTGATGTTAATACACGAATAGGAAAGGCATGGTCGACCACAAACAAATTATCAGTCATATGGAAGTCCAATCTCCCTGACAAGCTGAAGCGACAGTTCTTCCAGGCTGTGGTTGTATCAGTGTTGCTATATGGCTGCACCACTTGGACCCTAACGAAGCGTCTTGAGAACAAGCTAGATGGGAGCTGCACACGAATGCTGCGTGTAGTCTCAACAAGTCGTGGAAGCAGCACCCCACGAGAAGGCAGCTATACGGTCACTTGCCTCCCATCTCACAAACTATCCGAGTGAGACGGACAAGGCATGCAGGACACTGCTGGAGAAGCAAGGATGAGCTCATAAGCGACGTTCTCCTGTGAAAACCAACACATGGAAATGCAGTTGTGGGGCGCCCGGCAAAGACCTACATTGACTAGCCGTGCGAGGATGCTGGCTGCTCCGCAGAGGACCCCAGGTGCAATGAATGATAGGGAAGGTTGGCGAGAGATTGTCATGGATATCCGTGCTACAAGCGCGACATGATATATATATATATATATGTGTGTGTGTGTGTGTGTGTGTGTGTGAGTGTTTGTGTGTGCGCGTGTGTGAAGAGAAATGGAAGTGAATCCGACGGTATGTAGTATAGTAAGAATTTGAAAAAACACAGGTTTAAATAAAATGTATTGTAAGTTTATTAGCCGACGCTGCAGTGTTTCGATCTCTTAAGTAGATATTTTTTGACGTCATATTTCCAACCGTCCACCTTTCCAGCGTCCTTTCTTAAAACATCAAATTTTGAACAGACTGATAAACAAGGACTATCGCAGTTTTTCTCGTTATTCTGTGATACATTTTTTTAATTACTTTTCCTTATATTAACAAATGCCCTGAAGAAGATATACTCAACAGATCGAAACACTGCAGCGTCGGCTAATAAACTGACCACTCATTTTTATTTAAACCTGTGTTTTTTCAAATTTCTAACTATACTACACACACACACACACACACACACACACACACACACACACACACACACACATATATATAATATATATATATATATATATAGTGTGTGTGTGAAGTAAATACACAAGCGATGTGTTTTTGATATGGCTTTTTTTAGCCGACAATTTTTGGGAGAATATGTGCTTAATTAAAGTCGTACCTAATTTTGAAAGTTATTAATTAATAATTAATTAATTAGGCGGGCACCCTATTTAAATGTAAGGCTAAACAATTTGTTTAGCTTTACATTTAAATAGGGTGCCCGCCTAATTAATTAATTATTAATTAATTAACTTTCAAAATTAGGTACGACTTTAATTAAGCACATATTCTCTCAAAAAAATATCATTATAATGGTACACAGTAATAACCTACTAGAGTTTCACCATAAGGATCTTCAGGGTTAAATCCACTAAATTAATCAAGATATTGATTAATTACAGCCGATTGCACGTGTGTATTTTTTGGCAATGACGGTTAGTGACAGACTCTCAAATAATCCTTATAATTCTTATAAATCATTTAATCAATAATTTAAAGAGGATTTCTCATAATACTTATATTTGATCGTTTGGCAAAATATCACCTCCGCTCAGTTTCAAATTTTAAACCCAGCGTTCTTTGACTACAACTCTGTCACTAATATATGTATATATGTATGTTTGTTTATTATTGTTAAAACAAGAATGGTAAATGAATAAACAAATACTAAACTTTAATTTAATTTAATCATAAATATTTAAATCTTAAATTGAATATTAAACATAGATATTTAAATCTCATCGTAAATAAATAAATAGAATTTAATTGGTAATGTCTAAGACATATCCTTGGTCTGAAGTGGAAAAGCCATATTCCAGATACAGCAGT
>CM042172.1:70523352-70528352 GCA_023376005.1 Doryteuthis pealeii | reverse complement strand
TATATATATATATATATATATATATATGTGTGTGTGTGTGTGTGTGTGGTGTGTGTGCGTGTGTATGTGTGTTTATATATATATATATATATATATTATATATATATATATATATGAGGTAAAATAAGGAATGAAAGAACAAAACTCAGAAAAAAATGTGTAATATATTTCGCTGGAGTCATGAATTCAGCTTCTTCTGATTTTATTGAATTATTAGGATCATACAAGTGTTTTATAGAAGGGGGTAGAAATTGAAAAACGAAGTGTTCCAAAAATAAGATGAATTTATTTATGCAAATAAGTCGACGCTTAAACGTTTCAGTTTATTTTAAACCTTCCTCAGGACTGATTATGGGATGAAGAAAATTAACGGATGTTTTATGAATGACAGGGGTTAGAAAAATATTTATAGAAAGTTTGTAACTGTATTTGTTCAGCGTTATATTTTTTGAAAGACGAGCCGCGATCCGTACACGCCAAGGTGTCATTTACTAACTTTTTATAAATAGTTTTCTAACTCCTCTCACTCATAAAACATCCATTAATTCTAATAATGCACTTTCTCCAGCAGGCAAGAGGAAATACATAAAAAAAGATCTAGGATAAAGCTCTAACCGCCTCAGCGTAGATATAGCAATCCTACAACGTAACATCAAACCGACAAAGTCCGGTGGTATCGTGAGATACTGCTGGAGTGCTCTGGGTTAATGGTAATGATACTTCAGCCCCGAAACCATGCCTGAATCCAAAGTCATCATCTAGTGAAGACTTTGTTAGTTGTAAATAGTAATTTTTTGAAGATTATAGGTTCAAATAACCATTCTTACAACAAGTACTAGTTTTTAAATAGATTTTAAATCACATTATATGACCTATAGATGAGACCCTAACAGGTAATACCACTCCGGTCCAAAGTTGACCTACAAGTAAGGACATGGTATCTTGGATTTGAAAGCAACTTAAATTTATTTCGGTTTAGCTCAGTCGGTAGAGCGTCCGACTAGGAACCACAAGGTTCCTGGTTCGACACCGGCCCTCGCCAACTCAGCGTATGAGTAGCACAGGGATCGGTGAGGTAAAGTAATGAGCTGATGGTAGATGTGACACTTTACTTCAGACGCTCAAAATATCTCCTTGGTCTGGCGCTTGTGAAAAGGGGATAGACTCCCTCGATGTCTGTATGATATACTGATTGTTACTCTTATACATGCACGCACCGTTTTGGGCCAATCAGAAGAAACTTACAATAATCAGACCTGAAAGAACACTAGATGCCGTCTAGAGGACTTTCTTTGAGGGATGAAAGATAGAGACGGATAGTGTGTGGTGTGTGTGTGTGTGTGTGTGTGTGTGTGAGAGAGAGAGAGAGAGAGAGAGAGAGAGAGAGAGAAAATAAAAGGAATCCGTACTGTAGGCATGTCTTCATTGTTATGATGCGAGATACTAGAATTAGTTTACTAGTCATGTGAAAGGACACTGGATGACATCTAGAGGACCAGAGAGAGCTACAGAGAGAGAGAGAGAGAGAGAGAGAGAGAGAGAGAGAGAGAGAGCGCTACAGACAGACAGACAGACAGACAGGTAGGCAGAGAGAGAGCGAATAAAAGGAATCCGTACTGTCGGCATGTGTTGATGATTATGATGTGAGATACTAGAATTGAGTTACTAGTCATGTGAAAGGACACTGGATGCCATCTAGAGGACCAGAGAGAGAGAAAGAGAGAGAGAGAGAGAGAGAGATAGCGCTACAGACAGACAGACAGCAGCAGAGAGAGAGAGAAGAGAGAGAGAGAGAGAGAGAGAGAGAGAGAATAAAAGGAATCCGTAGTCAGCATGTCATGATTGTTATGATGCGAGATACTAGAATTAGTTTACTAGTCATGTGAAAAGACACTGGATGCCGTCTAGAGGACCAGAGAGAGAGAGAGAGAGAGAGAGAGAGAGAGAGAGAGAGAGAGAGAGAGAGAGAGAGAGAGCTACAGACAGACTGACAGAGAGAGTGAGAGCGAATGAAAGAAATCCGTACTGTCGGCATGTGTTGATGATTATGATGCGAGATACTAGAATTAGGTTACTTGTGTCACGAAGCCAGAAGGAATTCTGGGAAGATCGAACTCTTTTGTAGTGGTCTGCTAGCCAGGCTCGTTGACCATTACACCCGCTAGGCGTCCTCTTTTTCCCGATTAGATTTATCGACTTTTTCAATACTATAATAAGAAAAATATTGCTGTTTATACTCTAACTACTCATTCAAATAGGGAATAGGAACTGACCAATGAAAAATGGTTTCAGGCATAAAAATGGAAAAGAAAAAAAAAAAAAAAAAAGAGGAGAGTAAGGAGAAAAAATAGAAGAGTAAGGAGAAAACATCGTTGCTCTCCTTAAGATCCCTCCCGCGTTATCATCCAAGCCTCTCCTAATAACATGACACAAGATAAAGGCCAGTGTGAACGCTTCCGCAGGCAGACAAGCATACTTCTTTCTCGTATCCAAAAACAGAGCGTCTGTCTGTCTGTCTGTCAGCAGTCATTGGGGGTAGAGGCGGGGGGGGGAAGCCTTGGGGGAGAGCTTCGGAACTGTTTCGACACAACCACATCAAGATGCTTATCGACGGATCGGCGTTAATTCGGGGAAAAATATCATTTGGTCTTGTTGGGCAATTTGTGTTGGTCGTTTCAACGCCACACCCCTCACGCACCCACCCACCACCGCGTAACTCTCCATCTCACTCACATATACAACAGTTGCCCGAAGCGATGCACGGTTCTTGGGGGGAGGTAGCAGGGGGTGATGCGTCCGGTAGAGTGACGACCGTTACACTGTTTGCGGCCGCGGGCTATGGCGTTTATATTCATGAGTACCGGCTTAGAGAACAAACTTCACAAATATTGTCGCTTCTAAGACGTAAGGGAAAGCGAAGCGAAGAACGGTGCGTATGGGGGGGGGGTGTCGGAGGTTGGGCAGGTGGGGTCGGCATTGAGGGTCGGGGTTTGTTACCATCGAACATTCAGGAAACAGCAGGAAGCTTGATTGGGTAAGTTAGTTGACGGTTTGCGCGTGGGGGGAGGGGAGAGAAGGGGATGGAGTTATTCGGCAAGTTCATTGATTGATTGGCATCTGTCAAGGTTGAATAAGGGGGTAACAGCTTTTTTCATCTCTCGCTCTTGCTTGGGTAAGCAAGATATTCACGGGAGAGTGGTTTCAGTGCTGACTAAACAACTCTCTACTCTGACACTAACCTTTGTACGTATTTACTCAATCCCCTCTGCGACGAAAGGATGTGACACAAGGTCAATTTTTAAGGGGGATTTGAAAAGCAAAAACATAATTTTTATTTATATGATATTAATCTTCGAATAATAAAGAAAGGTTTTGATTAGGTTAAGTTCTATATTAGCAAACATTTGCGCATTTTTTTATTCTTTTATTAAAGGTTTTTAAACACTTGTTTATTTTTAATTTATTCACCATATCTATCTATCTATCTATATATATATATATATATATATATATATATATATATATTGGTTCGTCTGGTTCAGCTAATTTAAATGACTATTGTGGTTGGTTCTATTTAATCCGTCTTGCTCTTTGTCTCTGTAGTCAGATCTTAGCCCTGAAGAGCATTAAGCGAAACTAATAGTAGGTTCGTCTGATTCATTAGATTTATCTTTATTATTTGCTCTACTTAGGTATTGAGCACTTTTTACTAATTAGCTATTCTCCTAGCGGTTATATGAATATATATATATATAATATATATATATATATATATATCTATATATATATATCTTATATATATATACATATAAATTGTTTTTTCTTTTGGCCAAATACTGTACCAATAGATTACTTTTTGTTGGTACGACTATCTTGGTCTTTTCTTTTTTTCAAAAATTTTTCTCTCCACGGTTGAGGTTTGGTAGTATATTTTTACAATCAAACTATTTGCTGGGTTTTTTCTCACCGCAAGGATTTACCAACACGCTTGGTATATTAAATATATATATATATATATATATATATATATATATATATATATATATATGTTAATGTATGAGTAGTAGCTTACCGGTGGGTACGAGCACGATCGTTGGAAGCGCACAGTATCCCGGGGTTAAGACTGAGAAAAAACAAATACAAAGTGCTCAATAAAATCTACCTTTTATTAAATAGTAATTGAAAAAATAATCCCCAGAAATTAATTCAATTTTTTAATCCAATAAACAAAAACGGTTCACGATGAATCTTTGAAAATATAAATAAGCGTTCGTCTATAAAAGATAAGTCCCATTTCAACGGGCATGTATTGTACCAACTGAGATTAATCGAAAACTCGATTAATTCAACGGATGTAACCCTGAAGATTCAATCGATGAAACTCGAGTAGGTTACTTTTATCCATTATATAAATAAATAAATATATATATATATATATGTGTGTGTGTGTGTGTGTGTGTAGATATATTTGGCCGTAATGGATATAGTGGAAATATATATATATATAATATATATATATATATATATATATATATATATTCCAGTTAAATCACGAATCAGACGATGAAACTCGAGTAGGTTACTTTTATCCATTATATAAATAAATATATATATATATATATATATATATGTGTGTGTGTGTGTGTGTGTGTGTGTGTGTGTGTGTGTGTAGATATATTTGGCCGTAATGGATATAGTGGAATATATAATATATATATATATATATATATATATATTCCAGTTAAATCACTGAAGTTAAGCATAGATAAACATGTTCAATACTTAATTGCTTTGGTTAGGTTTGGTTTGGTTTTACAGCATATCAACCTCAGTGGGTCATTTAATACCGATAAAGTTTTGAAATAAATCAATTCTTAATGGATAATCATCATCATCATCATTGGCAATTCAGTCTCGAAAGACTATGATAAAAGTTTTTTGTGTTCCCCTGAAGTTGCAGCGCCTCCTGTGACTGTGAAGTCCCATGTTTGAGAAACATT
>CM042172.1:70505852-70510852 GCA_023376005.1 Doryteuthis pealeii | reverse complement strand
AGTGCCAGCAGATCACAGGGTGAAGTTAAAGGAAAATGAAAAAATAGACAAATATCTGGACCTTGCGAGAGAACTGAAAAAGTTATGGAATATGAAAGTGAAAGTGATACCAATTGTAGTTGGTGCACTTGGAACAGTCCCAAAAGGATTAGAAAAGGGTTTGGGAAGTTTGGAAATCAGAGGGAGGATTGAAACCATTCAAAACACTGCACTGCTGCAATCTGCCAGAATACTCAGAAGAGTCCTGGAGACCTGAGGAGACTTGCTCTCACTCAGACTCCAGTGAAAGACCATCAGCTAATTCTGATGTGAAAACTCAAAAGGAGGTAATAATAATAATAATAATAATAATAATAATAATAATAAGAAGAAGAAGAAGAACAACAACAACAACAACAACAATAAGAACAGAATCGAAAAGCAAATAGATGGAAGTAAGTATTTGGTCTGACTTTCCAATCCCTCTTGAGAAATGTCACCCATTTCTGGAAACAAAGCGAAATGAGTATTTCACTAGTTTCTGCTGCCAAAAGGAAGTGATTACATCAACAAACCACACTTCGCATGCGCAAAGTGTAACCTTTCCGTTTTCGCAACATATTCTTTTTTTTCTTTTTGTTTTTTCAATTATTTTTCTCCATTATTCTTGCAATTATTATATATTCTTCACGACTCCATTCTTCTTATTATTAATAGTATTAAGTAACCATTTCCATCCGAAGTTAAATAGTCTTCTTGGAGGATTCCTATTATTATTATTAACTAGAAGCGGCTACCCGGTCTCGCCTGGGTAGATGGGAATTTTTTTAAGTTAGTCCTGCAGATCCATTATTACTGAATCGTGAGTTGGATCCTCGTAGAATACCCAATTAAAATCCCTACGTAAAAAAAAGAGCTTGCATTGATCCAGCCACTCTAAAAAGAAACGTTAATGTCTACTATTTAAAATATTAAACGCTACAAAAATCCATGCTGTTACCAGTTAAATTTTATTCTTTAATTATCTTCACTAATATACATCAAATATTCATTATGTTTGCTCAAAAACGAAGCCCTGTTGATATTTAATGTGTATATATATTTACTTTATCGTTAATTGTTTTATTTTCGAAGTTTCCTCCGAACATACATATACACACAACTGCCCTTTATATAAGTTTAAATGGTTGGTTTGTTTTATGGTATATCAACCGCAGTGGGTAATTTAATGCCGACTAAGTTTTGAAATAAATTCATTCTTGATGGATACTCAATTGTCTTTATAAACACATATTTCTGTTTAACCCATAGATGGGAGCCTAACAGGTACTACCACACCGGGTCAGAGTGGACCTGGCAGCAATGGTGGTGAAGGGGTTCTCCACATTTTCCAGACCTCCAGAACTGAAACCTCACCCTTAGATAGAGCTTAACTTCATTCCGCACCGATGACTATACTTTTATGAATAAAACAAAACATCTTCGGACTAAAATAACCCAACAAGGGTTGACATGCTGTAAAATCCAACCAGCCAGTCAACCAACCAACCAGCCAACAAAAGATTTATACAGAACTGCTCATAGTTATTTGAACGTTATTCATATATTAGATACTTCCATTTTCCATTCGAAACTCTTCTTCATCTACTCGTTTCCTGTTTGCCGCCAGTCTCTTGCTCTTTCGATGTAAAACATTTCCTTTTGTTTTTGGTTCCATCCAACTCTTTGTCTTCAATAACCTGTTAAGCGTTTCACTCAACAAACGGAGGGAGGTGTAGCCACTTATGTAAGAGCGTTTCCTACACACACACACACACCCTCCACCTCTCGCATATCGCCGTAGATTGATGTAGTTATTAACAAACTGAAATTACTTCCGTCAACTGTCTGCCCTCCCTTTAAAAAAATGTTTTTCTTTTGTTTGTTCCTTTGTTTATTTATATTGTATAATTCTCATAATCGATACGGTTCAGTCTTGACAGTGTGCATCTCAAAGGGCCGCAAGCAAATCTTTGATAACAAGATGGTAGCACTTGTTTTTTTCTTTTCTTTTCTTTTTTTTTTGGGGGGGGGGGCTTATTACCTGCCAATTTTGGCGGGTGGAGATTGTGAGCACTTTTCTTTATTTTTCTTCTTATTTTATTGTACTTCTTTCTTTCTGTTATTTTTTCTTTCTTCACTAAATTCTTTCTTTCTTTCATTCATTTTCTTATTCTCTCATTTTATTTTAGAAGAAATGTTCATTCAGTTACATTTTCATTTCTTTCTCATTCGGGTTATTGTTTTTCTTTCTTTTTTTTTTCTTCACTAAATTCTTTCTTTCTTTCATTCATTTTTTTATTCTCTCATTTTTTAGAAGAAATATCCATTCAGTTACATTTTCATTTCTTTCTCTTTTTAGTTATATTCCTTATTTTTATTGTTTTTCTTTATTTCTTTTTTTCTTCTTTCTTCACTAAATTCTTTCTTTCTTTCATTCGTTTTATTACACTCTCATTTTTTTAGAGGAAATCTTCATTCAGTTACATTTTCATTTCTTTCTCCTTTTAGTTATATTCCTTATTTTTATTGTTCTTCTTTCTTTCTTTTCTTTCTTCTTTCTTCACTAAATTCTTTCTTTCTTTCATTCATTTTCTTATTCTCTCATTTTTTTTAGAATAAATGTTCATTCAGATAAATTTTCATTTCTTTCTCATTCGGGTTATATTCCTTATTTTTATTGTTTTTCTTTCTTTCGTTTCTTTTTTCTTTCTTCACTAAATTCTTTCTTTCATTCATTTTCTTATTCTCTCATTTTTGAGTGAAAATATCCATTCAGTTACATTTTCATTTCTTTTTCATTCGGGTTATATTCCTTATTTTTATTGTTTTTCTTTATTTATTTTCTTTTTTCTTTCTTCACTAAATTCTTTCTTTCTTTCATTCATTTTCTTATTCTCTCATTTTTTAGAGGAAATGTTCATTCAGTTACATTTTCATTTCTTTCTCATTCGGGTTATATTCCTTATTTTCTTTCTTTCTTTCTTTCTTTTCTCTTTTCTTTCTTCAATAAATTCTTTCTTTTTTTTCATTCATTTTCTTATTCTCTCATTTTTTTTTAGAGGAAATGTTTATTCAGTTACATTTTCATTTCTTTCTTATTCGGGTTATATTACTTATTTTTATTGTTTTTCTTTCTTTTCTTTTTTCTTTCTTCACTAAACTCTTTCTTTCTTTCATTCATTTTCTTATTCTCTGATTTTTTTGAGGAAATGTTCATTCAGTTACATTTTCATTTCTTTCTCATTTTAGTTATATTTCTTATTTTTATTGTTTTTCTTTATTTATTTTCTTTTTTCTTTCTTCACTAAATTCTTTCTTTCTTTCATTCATTTTATTATTCTCTCCTTTTTGAGTGAAAATATTCATTCAGTTACATTTTCATTTCTTTCTCATTTCGGTTATATTCCTTATTTTTATTGTTTTTCTTTCTTTTATTTTTTCTTTCTTCACTAAACTCTTTCTTTCTTTCATTCATTTTCTTATTCTCTCATTTTTTAGGGGAAATGTTCATTCAATTACATTTTCATTTCTTTCTCATTCGGGTTATATTCCTTATTTTTATTGTTTCTATTTCTTTCTTTTCTTATTTCTTTCTTCACTAAATTCTTTCTTTCTTTCATTCGTTTTATCATTCTCTCATTTTTTAGGGGAAATCTTCATTCAGATACAGTTTCTTTCTTTTCTTTTTCTTTTCTTTCTTTTCTCATTACCTTCTTTCTTTCTTTTCTTTCTTTTCTTTCTTTTCTTTTCTCATTACCTTCTTTCTTTCTTTTCTTTCTTTCTTTTCTTTTTCTTTTTCTTTTCTTTCTTTTCTCATTACCTTTCTTTCTTTTTTTCTTTTTTCTTTTTTTCTTTTCTTTTCTTTCTTTTCTCATTACTTTCTTTCTTTCTTTTCTTTCTTTTCTTTTCTTTCTTTCTTTTCTCATTACTTTCTTTCTTTTCTTTCTTTTCTTTCTTTTCTTTCTTTTCTTTCTTTTCTCTTTCTTTCTTTCTTTCTTTCTTTCTTTTCTTTCTTTTCTTTTTTCTCATTACCTTTTTTTCTTTCTTTCTTTCTTTCTTTTCACTTTTCTTTTTCTTTTCTTATTACCTTCTTTCTTTCTTTCTTTCTTTCTTTCTTTTCCTTCTTTCTTTCATTTCTTTTTTTTATATATATATAAGGACGTTCGTGAGTCAAAAGTTAATGATTAGTGATTTAAAAAAAATAAATATAAGGCCTACATAGAGACCCTAACGAGGTTCAGATCAAGAATCCGACGAGTAAGACCCAACTTGCCAATCGACAATGTCCTCCTTCTTCATGACAATGCTCGATCACACACAAGCATCAGGACAAGGGTGAAAATCGCCTCATTCGGGTGGACAACTTTACCGCATCCTCCATATTCACCAGATTTAGCGTCTTCAGATTATCATCTCTTCGGCCCCATGAAAAAAGGGTTGCTCTCATTCGAAGGCGGGACATTGCTATTTAGTAAAACGGTGTCTATGGGCTGGGTTTTTTGTATTATCGCCCACCCCCCGCAGAATTACAGGGTGTTGCCAATAATCTCTGTTACCATAGATTATGTAACCCTATGTGAAATGCAAACAGCCTTGTCCAGGATTTGAACCAGATTCAACTCAACCCGTCCTACTCATACGCTGATTTGGCGAGGGCCGGTATCGAACTAGGAACCTTGTGGTTTTTAGCCGAACGCTCTACCGACTAAGCTTACCCGGCCCTCTTTTAGTGTATTCAATTAAAAAAATTGATTATTGATTGATTATTTAAAACACATTTTAAACCTCATTTTCTTCCAATCTCAATGTCAATTGGCCTAGTAGATAAGGTAGTTACGTTTAGACAGTTCTAAGTGACAGTTATCTCTGGATTCCAGGTTCAATCCTGACCGGCGGCAGTAACATAGAAAAATAATTATTTCTCTGAATGTTTGAGATGAGGCTTGAAGATTAGTATTATCTGCGTTATTCGGACTTAT
>CM042172.1:70493352-70498352 GCA_023376005.1 Doryteuthis pealeii | reverse complement strand
ATAATAACACAAAGAAGAAGAAGAAGAAGAAGAAGAAGAAGAAGAAGAAGAAGAAGAAGAACGCGAAGAAGAAGAAAAAGAATTGCACAGAAGAAGAAGAATTGCAAAGAAGAAGAAGAGGAAGAAGAATTGCAAAGAAGAAGAAGAAGAAGAATTGCAAAGAAGAAGGAGAATTGCAAAGAAGAAGAAGAAGAAGAAGAAGAAGAAGAAGAAGAAGGGAAAATACGAATGAGAAGAAGAGGAAGAGAGGGAAAGGAGATAAT
Organism: Doryteuthis pealeii; assembly: GCA_023376005.1. Taxonomy (NCBI): domain Eukaryota; kingdom Metazoa; phylum Mollusca; class Cephalopoda; order Myopsida; family Loliginidae; genus Doryteuthis; species Doryteuthis pealeii. The sequence continues at coordinate 70,498,089 of CM042172.1, read as the reverse complement.
AATAATAATAATAATAATAATAATAATAATAATAATAATAATAATAATAATAATTTGCGGTTCCAGCAGATCACAGGGTGAAGCTGAAGGGAAATGAAAAGATGGATAAATACCTGGACCTTGCCAGAGAATTGAAAAATGTGTTTCTTTTTTCAATTAAAATATGATCCATAAAAATGAAGAATTGTTATTAATAAAGATTGTTTAGAAAGAAAAATATACTGTATGTGACGGCATATAGGACGCACGTTTTTCCCCAAAACTTTGGCTAAAAAATTGCCCTGCGTCTTATACATCGTAGGTAAAGTTTAAGACCTCCCGTAGGCCTAGACTATGATGCTCACTAACCCAGCTTATGCTCAGTACTTTTACCTAACCCTAAACTCCATGCATCCTTATTTTATTGCTGGTATTGTTAGAATCAAGGTTAACAGGAGCTTATGGTCAACAATATATATGTGTGTGCGTGTGTAATGTGTGTATATATATGTGTGTGTGTGTAATGTATATATCTATATTTATGTGTGTGTGTGTGTGTAATGTGTATATATATATATATGTGTGTGTGTGTGTGTGTAATTTGTATGTATATATATATGTGCGTATGTGTAATTTGTATGTATATATATATGTGCGTATGTGTAATTTGTATGTATATATATATGTGCGTATATATTTATGTATTTAAATACACAAAAACCTTTTATTCCCAGAATCTGACCTGCTGAAATGGGGGTGCGTCTTATATGCCCGTGCGTCTTATATGCCGTCAATTTCGGTAATTATAACGGAGATTGTATATTTTCTGTCTATAACCGAAACTATATCACTACTCAAGTCACAATTCCCTTTATTATTTACATCACATTCTCCAGGATTCAATTTTTATTTAAATCTCAATTATTAATAAAATTGTTTTTCAGTATTAATACTGTTTGCCATATGTACATACGAGGTATTTATCGCGTAAACCACGTGTACGGGAGAGGTACAAGGCCCTATTAATGTGTGAACACCCACAAGCCGTGATGCATGGGTGACGGGGTCAAAAATGCGTTGATCCCACCGGCATTCCCTCACAAGGCATTCTCTCCGGACATACATATATACACAACGGCCATTTATATATATATATATATATATAAGTTCCCGTGTTGGTAACATAGCTGTCCTAAAAATAGCATTACTTTTTGACTCACACTCGTATATATATATATATATATATATATATATATATATATATAAAAAATTTGTGAATAAAAAGGCCTTAAATACCATGGGTATCGTGATTATGGACCATTTCCACTCGTGGGTATATGGGGCCCTTTTTTATTTAAGGCCTTTTTATTCACAAATAAATTTGCTCTGTTTATAAAAATTAAACATTGAGCTCTCATACGGAACCTGAACTCTACAACAAATTACTGGTAGAGAATTGGACCAGCTTAGAATCACCTTGTATCAAGAAACTTGGTACCCCAACAAAGAATATATATATATATATTATATATATATAATATATATATATATGTATGTATATATATATAACAGAAAAATTACAGAAATACGCACAACCTATGTATATATATATGTGTATATATATATATGTAATCAATATATGTATTTGATCAAAGCCTGAAGAAGATTACCAGAATATGTGAAACACGTGTTGCCTATGTGAAATAAAAAGGAATAAAACATTTTTTTCTGAGAACGATACATTTTGCGGACCTTCTTTTTAAAAATATTACATTTTCTCCCGTTTGGAACCAGAACGACATTTTTAATATATATATATATATATATATATATATATATATATATACATACATATATAAAAGCCATATATATATCACAATATATATATATATATATATATATATATATACATATATATATATATATATATATATATATATATATATATATATATATATATATATATATATATATATATATATATGCATACATATATATCACAATATATATATATATATATAATATATATATATATATACACATACATATAAAAGCCATATATATATCACAATATATATATATATATATATATATATATATATATATAATCAACTATCGACCTGAGTATCGATTTGTCTTAGTAGACTTTTATATCGATATTCACCCATCCTCTTGTGAACTGTCACAGCTCACTTTGCGTCGAAGATGTACTGTGTCCAAGTCTGAAAATGCGCATCCAAGAAAAGACACAGATATGGAACGATGCGAAACCTTTGAACTTCTCATCGTCGCGATACAGACAGTGGCAAACTAAATTCATAGCACACCTAACATTGCCAAAAGGATGGCATCAGTTATTTATACGGAAGGATAAAAGGACACACACACACACACACACACACACACACACATATATATATATACATACATATATATATATATATTATATATATATATATATATATATATATATATTATTAACTTTCAAAGAAAGAAAAACTTAAACCGTCATACTGTTATTATATGTATAATATAAATATATAATATATATATATATTATATATATATATATATATATATATTATAATTTTATCATATGAATATCTATGTTTGCACACACAAGAGCATACAGTATGTTTGTACAGTTGAGATTTCGATGATTCTTAAATAGAATCATCCCTTGCTTACCAGTCATTGTGATTATCTTACATATATATATATATATATATATATATATATATATATCGTTATGAGTAGCACAGGGATCTGTGCGGTAAAGTAAGGAACTGATGGTAGGTGTGGCGCTCCACCTCAGATGAAAAAACAATCTCCTTGGTCTAGCGCTAGTGAAAAGTGGATAGACTCCCTCGCTGATTGGCTGATACCGACTTTAGGCCGCCCCGACGACTTTACTTATATATATATATATATATATATATATAATATATATATATATATATATTAAAGTTAAAGTGACAACTGGATAATATATATATTGAAGTGGCAACTGGATATTATATATATATATATATATATATATATATATATATATATATATATAATATTCAGTTGCCTCTTTAATTTTTCCGTCGCAGTGGCATCAGTAGATAATCCAAAAGTGCTCAATATATTAAAAATACAGAGCAGTAATAATGCTAATAATATTATTGTTAGGGGAAGTTAAAGGGTCTACCATGGTTTCAATATATATATAATATATATATATATATATATTGGTTAAGGATCCTGACTGATGATTAATCGATCGGGTTTCAATCCCGGCTGGAAGCGCTAGCTGTAATGGTTAAAGTCATGGGAAATGGACTCGTCGCCCCGAGTTCAAATCCTGGATGTGGTAATTGCATTTCACTTAGCGCTAATACCCTTGGGAAAGGTATGAATCTTACTCTCCCTCCAGCTATGGATAAATAGTAGGACAGACTGGGTTCTTTATCCTTGGTTAGGCAACCAGTCTAAGAGCAGAAAAACTCTGAATTCAAACCTGTTGAACTCTGCTTAAGAAATTGACCTTGTGTCGCATCCTGCTCGTGTGGAGGTGTTGTTGTTTGGTAGCCTAACGTGAACATCGAAACACGGTGTCTTGTGGATGACTATGATAATATTATATATATATATATATATATATATATATATATATATATATATATATTGTGTGTGTGTGTGTGATTTGGCGGCAAGTTATTATTTAAGCAGGTATTTGTTAAAGAACTTCTTTATGATCATCAGTTGTAGACTTTTCACGTCTTCTAGTTGTTTTCCTGATCCGGTTCCAAATAGTAACAAATTGTCCATTATTACGCAAGAAATTTTAAAACATTTCACTGTTTTTCCTGGGGGGATTGTTGGTTGTTGTGTTTATTGTTAAAGTGAAACTTATATATATAATATAATATATATATATAATATGTGTGTGTGTGTGTGTGTGTAGTGTGTGTTGTTAATGTGTATGTGTGCAGAGGGCGATAACCAAACGCCATTGACTTCATGTCCACGATACTCTAACTTATATATACATACTCTATCATAAATGAATATACAACTAAAAAAATCAATTTTTCTGGGAAGAAATGAAACAAAATAACACGAAGACAAAAAACCCAAACAAAGAAAATAGGGAGAACAAATAAATAAACAGGAAAAAAAACATAAAAAAAACCCAGATAAACAAACTTTTGTATTCCTCCTTCTTAAAAAAAAACAAACAAAAAATAAAACAAATTCAAAGTAGGAAGCATTTAAAACCTTCAAATTGATAAGTCATAAACTAACTTATATGTATTGTTTAGCGTCACCTAAGGAAAAATAGACTTGAACTAAATAGAGTTGGCTCCCCTTTTTGTTTTGTTTTGCATCAAATGGAATGTAGAACACTTAGCGTCTTTCAGTTACGCATATAGATCGTCTGCCCGAATTTTTAGAAAAAAAAAAAGCCAATTTCTACTCGGTGTTTCAATAAATCCTTCTGTTAAATTTTCCATATAACTTGATCATTCCATACAATATCATCTGTACACACAAGAACGGTTAGAGCGTTCGGCTAGAAGCCGACACAAGGGTTCCTAGTTCAGTACTGGTCCTCGCCAACGCACGTATGAGTAGCCACAGGATCTGTTCTGGTAAAGTAAGGTGCTGATGGCAGGTGTTGTGCTCCTATCACAGACTCTTTCAAAATAATTTCCTTGGTCTAGCGGGCTAGTGAACAAGGGATATACTTCGCCTCGCTGTTAGGCTGATATC
>CM042172.1:70480852-70488352 GCA_023376005.1 Doryteuthis pealeii | reverse complement strand
TCGAAAATGATGCTAATGGTGTATTTAAACGTAATTGTGTTCCGCATCTAACCCTTTTTTTTCTTCTTCTTCTTCATCTTCTTTGCGTTGTTCGTTGTGTTTGTTAGCGCGTCGCCAACCCAACTCATTCCATATTTATTGCCCTGTGAAAGTTATTTTTTCCCCTGCGCATGCGTCGCCGCCATCTTATTAGCAGTCGTTAGTTGACATTGTAATTGTAAGTCATTTCATATTCTATCTATCTATCTATCTATCTATCTATCTATCTTCCTTTCTTTCTTTTTTCTTTCTTTATCTATATGTTTATAGATATGTATGCATATATCAATTTTCATTTCTTTTTCTTTATTTATCTTTCTTTCTATCTATCTTTCTTTCTAATTGTATTCTATCTATCTATCTATTTCCTATCTATCTATCTATCTATCTATCTATCTATCTATCTATCAATCCATCTTTCTTCCTTTCTTTATGCATATATCTATTTAAGTTACTTTTCTTTATTTATCTTTCTTTCTATCTTTCTTTCTTTCTAATTGTATTCTATCTATCTATCTATCTATCTATCTATTTATCTATTTATCTATCAATCCATCTTTCTTCCTTTCTTTATCTATATGTTTATAGTTATGTATGCATATATCTATTTAAGTTCCTTTTTCTTTCTTTCTATCTATCTTTTTTTCTTTCTTTCTTCTCTTTCTTTCTTTCTTTCTTTCTTTTTTCTTTCTTTCTTTCATTTTTTCTTTCTTTCTTTCTTTCTTTCTATTGTTGATTTCTATACTATTCTGTTTTCTATATAAGTGTCAATACAGTTGCTTTCTTTTCTTTCTTTCTTTCTTTCTTTCTTTCTTTCTTCTTTGAATGTTTTTCTCTGTATTTCCCTTTAATGATTTCTTTCTTTCTTTTTTCTTTCTTTCATTCATTCATTCATTCTTAACGATTTTCTCAATTTTTCACTTTCTTTTTTCATTCATTAATTCATTCTTTGATTGTTATTTTCTGTTTATTTCACTTTCATGATTCCTATCATTCTTTCTTTCATTAATTAATTAATTCTTTTTTCTTCCCGTGTCATTTATTTCTATACCATTCTGTTTTCTATCCATCTATCAATTTATTTAAATTTCATTCTTTATTTTTCTTTCTTTCTTTCATTTTTCATTCATTCATTCATTATTTCGTTTTTCATTCTTTGTCGTTTATTTCTATACCATTTTAATTTCTGTCTATCTATCAATTTATTTCAATTTCATTCTTTATTTTTCTTTCTTTCATTTTTCATTCATTATTTCTTTTTTCATTTTTTGTCGTTTATTTCTATACCATTCAGATTTCTATCTATCATTCTATTTCAGTTTATTTCTTTCTTTCATTCATTTTTTCTTTCGATGTTTTTCATTCATTCATTTTTTCATTCATTCTTTCATTCATTTTTTCTTTCTATGTTTTTTTAAAAATTTCTATACCATTCTATCTATATACACCTTATATACAAGTGTGCATCGTTACATCTGTGCATATTTTTACAGCGAAGAAAATAATTCTAATGAGGTAGAGTTCATATTTTGTATATAACATCATAGTTGTTACATATAAGTATAATTACTTTATGTCACCCATTAGGGTAGGTCGATTTCTCACTTTAAAAAAATCAAATTGTCCATCAATGAGAAAGTTATGTGTTCGTATACTAAATACTGATACCAAAAATTAGATCTTTTACTTGTTAGCTCAGTCGGTAGAGCGTTCGGCTAGAAACCACAAGATTCCTAGTTCGATACCGGTCATCGCCAACTCAGCGTATGAGTAGCACAGGGATCTGTGCGGTAAAGTAAGGAGCTGATGGTAGGTGTGGCGCTCAACCTCAGACGCTAAGATAATCTCCTTGGTCTAGCGCTAGTAAAAGGGGATAGACTCCCTCGCTGATTGGCTGATACCGACATTAGGCCTCCCCGACGACTTTACTTTACTTACTTGCACCATTGTTTGAGGAGGAAATAGCATGAAAATCTACTAAAATGCATTAAAAATCTTCGTTTTCGTAAAATTCAGCCTAGAAATGGCTTAGAAATTTACCGTTTTCAATATTATATTGAAATGTTATTTTATTTTATTAAAATGAAACTAATCAAATATTATAAATAGAATCCAAATTGAAAATACCTCTGATATGCAGGTTTTTACCTCATTAATTAAGCTGTAACAGACGATCTTTGATGCTGCAAGTAAAAGATCTCATTTTTGGTATCAGAATACAATGTACTAACACCCAACTTTCTCATAGATGGACAATTTGATATCTTAAAAAAGTGAAAGATTTCGTGTGTCAATAATCTACCTGTACAGATTTTGAAGGATCTTAACTAGAAAAAAGTCTGGCTCCGAATAAAAATGTGATCACATAAAATATGAGCCTTGGTTGTCACTTTGTGAACTAATGCCAAACCAGCTTCAACAGAACCAGACCAATTAGAATAAATAAAATCAGACCAGTATCTTTAGAACAGTCCATAAAAGTTAGAAGAATGTCCCAGCTACGCAAGAAACAGCATATCAGTCTCATATCTTCATATCTCAAGAAAGATAAATATTTAGATATACGGGAGACATATACGAATGCCTCTCATCTCTCGCATTTCCCATCTCCTCATAACCACTCATAATAACTCGCCTCTCTCTCTCTCTCTCCTACCCCCCTCTCTCTCTCTCTCTCTCTCTCCAGTGTACCCAGATGGGTATATTACAATACTTCTACTCCCCAAAGAAACGGTTGCCACTATAATGATTTTCTACAAAGGCACTAAAGCAATGATTCGCTCACCTGATGGCGACACAAACTTCTTTGACATCACCGATGGAGTCCTACAAGGAGATACATTAGCACCATATATATTTATAAAATGCCTGGACTATGTACTCCGGACATCATTAGCTACCATAAAAGAAAAAGGCCTCACACTAAAAAAGGCAAAAAGCTGGCGATATCACGCACAAACAGTCACTGATGCAGACTATGCTGATGACCTCGCACTTCTTGCAGATACACCGGCACAGGCTTAGTCACTACCTCAAAGCTTCGAGAAGACAGCAAAGAATATCGGCCTCTATGTGAACTCCGATAAAACCGAGTTCATAAGTTTCAAAAAGAAAGGGGACATTTCCACTCTTGCCGATAAGCCTCTTAAACCAGTAGAACAATTAATTTACTTAGGTAGTAATATCTCGTCCACAGAATAGGAAAAGCATGGTTGGCCACAAACAAATTAATCAGTCATATGGAAATCCGATCTCACTGACAAACTAAAACGGCAATTCTTCCAGGCTGTGGTTATATCAGTACTGCTGTATGGCTGCACCACTTGGACCCTAACTAAGCGCCTTGAGAATAAGCTAGATGGGAGCTGCACAAGAATGCTACACGCAGTCTTGAACAAGTCGTGGAAAAGCACCCCACAAGAAAGCAGCTGTATGGCAACCTGTCCCCCCCCCATCTCGCAAACCATCCGAGTGAGACAGATTGGACATGCAGGACACTGCTGGAGAAGCAAGGATGAGCTCATAAGTGACGTTCTCCTGTGGAAGCCGGCAGATGGACATGCTAATGTGGGTCGCCCACCAAGGACCTACATCGACCAACTATACGAGGATGCTGGTTGCTGCGCAGAAGACCTCCCAGGAGCAATGAGTAATAGGGAAGGTTGGCGAGAGATTGTCATGGATATCCGTGCTGCATGTGCGACATGATGATGATGATGATATGTTTTATATACATATATTTTCATTCTTTTTATCTGTCTATCGATCTATCTATCTTTCTTTCTTTATATTTATCTGTCAGTCTATATATCTATCGCAGTTAATTATCTATCTATTTATATATATATCTGTCAGTCTCTCTCTCTCTCTCTCTCTCTCTCTCTCTCTCTCTCTCTCTCTCTATCTATCTATCTATCTCAGTACATATCGATCTATCTTTTTTTCTTGCAGTCTTGAACAAGTCGTGGAAATAGCACCCCACACGGAAGCAGCTGTATAGCAACCTGCCCCCCATCTCGCAAACCATCCGAGTGAGACGGACTAGACATGCAGGACACTGCTTGAGAAGCAAGGACGAGCTCATAAGCGACTTTCTCCTGTGAAAGCCAACACATGGACATGCTAATGTGGGTCGCCCACCAAGGACCTACATCGACCAACTATGCGAGGATGCTGGTTGCTGCACAGAAGACCTCCCAGGAGCAATGAGTGATAGGTGTAACGTAGCGGCGTCGTCACGGTACCAAATATCTATTATGTTATATACTTCTTATGTCTTATTCTTCTCGTCTATTCTTCTGGTCGGATCTGGTATATCTTCTAAGGTCTCGTCTATCTTCTATCTTGGTCTGGTGTATCTTATCTGGGGATTCCGAGTCTGGTTCTGTTGGGGACCATTCCTTATCAGAAGCCTTGTGTCATTGTTAGCTTTTAGTAATAACAACAAGACTTCGATTTACAATGATGTTACTTTATTCATGAACCCCAGACCAGACAATCACGCAGTGAGCTCACATCTTGCTACCTTCGCTTCTAAGTTCTAGCTCTGCAACTGACTAACTGTCTCTGCAACTAACTGAGTTGCTTACTCCTTAAACCGGAAGGGCTTCTATTGACTTCCGTTCTCACGTTCCATCCCCAGAACGCAAGGTGAGAGTGAGGTCAAGCATTGTCACTCACTCTCAAGGCCATCAGCTGTACTGATCGCCATAAGGATTTCTATACTACCTTAAAAAGTAATAGGGATCCAATTAATATGTAACAATAGGGAAGGTTGGTGAGAGATTGCCATGGATATCCGTGCTGCGTGCGCGACATGATGATGATGATGACTGATAAACCTTGTAAAGTATATTGAACTAGAAACTCAATGAAAATACTAAATAAGCCCATTTGGTGCTATTCAACTTGTCTATGAAATATTCATGGGTTTGGAAGAGCTTCATCATCGGCATGTAATAGTCGATGCCACACAATAATAAAATGATAGAAGAAAAATAAATCATTGTTTCGTAAACTTTTTCAGATAGAGCTAACGTCAATTATGATTAAATATTGATAGAGTTTGGTTATCTTCACCAGTTTCGCAATGCACCGTCAAAACAGCGAGAAAGAGAACAATAGAATAGTCGTTTTGTGATCACCTTTAAGCGTGCAAAGACGCTGTGTGTAAGAGATACACTTTTGCTATCATTCTGATACAGAAGCGTTCCCGGTTACAATTCTGTGCAAGCCAGGTTGATTGGGGCTGTAGAATACGCCGACCGTAAAGAGATAAAACTCCCATGCAAGCCAGGTCGGTTGGTGCTGTTGAATACGCTGACCGTAGAGGGGTAGAACTCCCACGCAAGACAGGTCGGTTGGGCTGTAGAATACGCCGACCGTAGAGGGTAAAACCTCTCATGCAAGCCAGGTGTATTGGGGCTGTAGAATACGCCGACCGTAAAGGGATAAAACTCCCGTGCAAGACAGGTCGGTTGGGACTGTAGAATACGCCGACCGTAGAGGGTAAAACCTCTCATGCAAGCCAGGTTGATTGGGGCTGTAGAATACGCCGACCGTAAAGGGATAAAACTCCCATGCAAGCCAGGTCGGTTGGGGCTGTAGAATACGCCGACCGTAGAGGGTAAAACTCTCATGCAAGCCAGGTTGATTGGGGCTGTAGAATACGCCGCCCGTAAAGGGATAAAACTCCCATGCAAGCCAGGTCGGTTGGGGCTGTAGAAATACGCCCGACCGTAGAGGGTAAAACCTCTCATGGCAAGCCAGGTTGATTGGGGCTGTAGAATACGCCGACCGTAAAGGGATAAAACTCCATGCAAGCCAGGTCGGTTGGGGCTGTGAATACTCCGACCATAGAGGGTAAAAGCTCCCGGCAAGACAGGCCGGTTGGCGCTGTAGAATACGCCGACCGTAGAGGGGTAAAAACTTGCATGCATCCAGATTGGATGGGACTGTAGAATATGCCGAACGTAGAGGGGTAAACTCCCATGCAAGCCAGGTCGTTGGGGACTGTAGAATACGCCGACCGTAGAGGTAAAACTCTCATCACCAGCACCAGCAACCAACAACACCACCAACCAGCCAACCAAACCAGCCAACCACCACCAACCACCAACCAACCAACCAACCAAACCAACCAACCAACCAAGCCAACCAGCCAACCAAACGGCCAACCAACCAACCAAACAGCCAACCAAACAGCCAACCAACCACCAAACAGCCAACCAACAGCCAACCAACCAACCAACCAACCAACCAACCAACCAACCAACCAGCCAACCAACAGCCAACCAAACAGCCAACCAACAACCAACCAACCAACCAACAAACAGCCAACCAAACAGCCAACCAGTTAACCAACCAACCAACCAACCAACCAACCAAACAAACAAACAAACCAACCAACCAACCAACCAACCAACCAGCCAACCAGCCAACCGACCAACCAATTGATCGTGAATCGCAAATCGAAAATTGTGACAGTTTCTCATAGCATCAAGTCAAGAAGCGAATAGTTTGAAATCATAATCGTTCCTTCTTCCGTCATTTCCATAAAAAAACATCTGTTTTAAATCAGTTTAAATAATTTTTTTTGAAAACCCATCAAGAATCAATAAAACAAAACGTCTTGGGCATAAAATAACCCAATGATTAATATGCTGTAAAATTCATCGACACCATGGTTAGAATATCTGACCACTGGCATCGGTCGAAGTAGAAGCCTACTACGGACCTGGTTGACAATGGTCTCCGTCAGCGACACCCATACCGACACTATTATATCTACTCTCGGTTTGTATTCCAGATCAAATTCGTCGAGATCATTATTTGGCATAAAATAACCCAAGGGTTAACATGCTGGAAAATTCATCGACACCACGGTTAGCATATATCATCACTATCTGACCATGGGCATCGGTCGAAGTGGAAACCTACAACGGACCTGGTTGACAATGGTCTCTGTCAACAACACCCATACCGACACTACTGTATCTACTCTCGGTTTGTATTCAAGATCATCTTCGTCGTGGTCATTAGCTGTTCACGTCTTCAATATTTTTCGACCTCCGATGCTAGAGAGTGGCACTTTTCGACACGATGACAATTGATGTCACAATAATTGCTAAGTAACAAGACATTAGTCGTGATTAGATCGTTTGTGTTGTTCCCAACGTTAAAGAGAAACAGAGGATGAGAAAGAAAAAAAGCAGGGTGGAGGATAACTTGAGAGAGTGTTTAAAAAAAAAAGAAATGACTTAGCAATGTTACGGGTTTGGGGTGGTATTCAGGGACGGGAGTGGTTGAAGGAAGAAGAATAGATAAGTGCCCCCCTCCTCTCCAGTCCCCCCAAAATCGGGAGAAAAGTAATGGGAGAGGAGGGAAAACAAATTGTGGTCTTGCTCCCTACCACGAACAAACGGATAATTTTAAATTTTGAAGAGGTGCTTGGGAAGAGGG
>CM042172.1:70472816-70480752 GCA_023376005.1 Doryteuthis pealeii | reverse complement strand
GATTCAGGTCCATCTGTATGACCCGGTATAGTGGTAGTCCTGTTGTTAAGTGGTACCCATCTACGGGTTAAAGTGTAGACAATTATGTGTTTATAAGACACATTGAGTATCTAACAAGAGATGATTTATTATTACATAAACCTTAGTCAAATTAAAATTACCATCATGGAAAAGCCGAACGAGAATTACAGCTCAGCGGTTGAGGTATCGACCCATAAGGAACAACCAGCCAATTTAAAAAACTTAGGTATTAAAGGAGGCGGGCTAGTAGTGTTGTACTCATTAAATGGTACGGCACGGAAACTTCGGGAGGAAAAAACATTAAGACGATAAAGTAAATATATATACACTTGAATATCAACAGGGCTTCGTATTGTGGTAGAAGCAAAAAACAGTAATGGAAATGATTTGATGATATAGATTAAGTGAAGAATATAAAAGAAAATATTTAAAACTGGTAACAGCATGGAATTTTTTTTAGCGTTTATATTTTAACTAGTAGACATAACGTTCTTTTAGAGTGGCTTATGTAATCAATGCAAGTTTTTTTTTTAGTAGAGGAAGGGAAGAGAGTTTTAAGGTACTGGGAGTTTCACAGGACCAACTTCAAGGATTAGTAATAATGGACTGCCAGGATCTATATAACTTTAAAAAAATTCCCATCTACCTCAGGCGCAGAACGGGTAGCCGCTTCATCAGTTATAATAATAATAGGAATCCCCAAGAAGACTATATTTAACTTCGGATGTGGAAATGGTTACTTAATACTATTGGTATGTAATAATAAAGAATGGAGTCGGATGAGGAATATATAATAATTGCAATGAATATGGGAAAAATAACTTGAAAAAACAAAAAGGAAAAAAAAGAATATGGTTGCGAGAAAACGAAAGGTGTAAACTTTGCGCATGCGAAGTGTGGTTAACTAGTTTGCATGTAATCACTTCCTTTTGGCAGCAGAAACTAGTGAAATATCTTCGCTTTGTTTCCAGAAATGGGGACATTCTACAAGAGGGATTGGAAAGTCAGACCAAATACTTACTTCCATCTATTTGCTTTTCTCGATTCTTCTTCTTCTTCTTCTTCTTCTTTCTTCTTCCTTCTTCTTCTTCCATTCTTCTTCTTCTTTCTTCTCTTCATTCATATTATTAATTATTATTATTAATTCATTATTATTCTTGGTTTTTCACACCAGGTCTCCAAGGACTCTTTCTGAGTATTCTAAGCCAATCTAACAGTGCTGGTGTTTATTCTTACTTCTTCCTTCTTCTTATTATATTATTACTCATTATTATTCATTATTATTATTATTATTATTATTATTATCTTCTTAGTAGACAATTTTTACCAACAGCATTAGCTGAGATGGTAATCTCCCTGGAATCTGAACGGACAACAAGTCATGCTATCGGGGTCTCACCGAGGACATGGCATTAGCTAGAGGAGAGTATACTGGCTAGATGCCGCAACGAGCACAGGACCCACAGTGCAGCGACTTCTGGATGGTCGTCCAAAAAGATTACACTCCGGCGCACACACCATAGAACTTCCCAGCTGTATATTACGTCGGCTCCGGCCATTGTTGTTGAGACATGATAGTAGATACTAGAATGGAGTCTTACATACATTTCCGTGAAAGAACTGGTTGCCATCAGATATTAGACCACCGCCAGCCTAAGAGGAAGAGAAGATAGAGAGTAGCAGACGAATTAGCATACACGACAGAAAAGACAGCAGTCTGTCTAGAGAGTATGAGAAGACTAGTTCACGGAGAAGAGAAGGAGAGAGAGAAGATAGAAGAGCAGTATGAGTAATAGAAGAGGAGCGAGTCCACAGTCATGATTCAGTTATGATCGAGCACTCAGCCTAGAAATTAGTACAGTCATTGCCCACCAAGACATGGATGCCGCAGAAGACCAGCAGAGGAGTACGTTCCGAGTCGCACCAACTACAATTGGTACACTTTTCACTTTTCAAATATTCCTATAGCTTTTTGTATATTTCATCTGGCGAAGTGTCCAGGTATTTTGACAGTTACGTCTGAGCAGATTATGTTAAGAGGAGTAGGAAGAGAGTAGTAATGGAGAATGATTTTATTATAATATTTCTTATTTATGTATTATTTATCCTAATACTTCGTTAGTCTTCTTCTCTTTCCCTCCTACCAGAGACGGTGCTTGCTTATTTACTTATCAGGACGAGTTTTTGACTCAAAACGACATCGAGCCGGTAGTGCGCAGAGTAGTGAGACTCAGCGGAAAATGAGTGGAGAAAAAACGGATTACAGGTTCCTGGCCTTTTACTTCTTGGAGTGGTATTGAGCGCACGGTCATTAACAGTGCTGGTAAGGTGTCATTCTTTATGGATGTATGCGAGATACTTTCTTCGTTCTTTAGTCTCTGCTGCATACGGTTCATCTTCTGTCTACCTTAGCTTAGCTTCTACCTGTTGGCTTCTATTTCTGTTTGAGTTGTTTATAGTTTTTTGCTCTCTGTGTATGATGAGTGATTTTTTCTGTTAAAATTTTACGGTAGGTAGAGGGGGGCATGAATGTGTTTGAAGGTGGTGATTAATATAGCTCATATCAGATAGATGTAACGTTAGTCTACGTAAAATTTTAACAGAAAATACACTCACATAAACAAAGAAAAAAACAAACAAAAAGTTCAAATAATCGAAGGTCTATATATCAAACAAACAAAAAGAAACCCCACCTTAAACAAAATAAACTTCGAAACAAGTCAACATATTCCCAAAGGCCTACAATTTCCCGCCTATTATTCTTCCACTATTCACCTTTCATTATCACAAACCTGTGACCCTCCTACTACAAAAAAATCTCTACTGCTCTCAGTGTTTGAACCTACTACCAATTCCTACTACCTCCCACTACCAATTCTTACTACCTCCCACAACCAATTCCTATGTTACAGCTCGTTGTTTTTAAAAACGAGACACCTGAAACATCCCATCAGTTTCATACCTGAATATGGCAGATAGACATGCCAAAATCGCTCGTAGTAATGAAACCTTTAGTGGATTGCTACACCAGTTCCACCTTGACATTAAAAAGATGGCCAGAAAATTAGAAAGGACCGAACAAAAACTCGTCCGACACGAATCGTCAGAACAGTTTAACGAAACACACACACACACCACCACACACACACACACACACACACACACACACACACATATATATATATATATATATATATATATATATATATATATATATATATAGGGATTATATATATTTGTAGTACATAGTGATTATACATATATAGTATATAGTGATTGTATATATATATATGTATATATATATATAGTATAATATATATATGTATATATATAGATATATATTTCATGATTATATATATATATGTTTTCATATCTTTTTATATATACTCATATATATATAATACACACACACACACACACACACACACACACACACACACATATATATATATATATATATATATATATATCTAGTGATAATATATATATACATATATATGTACATTTATATATATATACATATATATATATATATATATATATATATATATATTCATAAATTATCAATAGTATATTAATTTGTAGATGTCTACTCATACACATGCATGTATTTATGCTAATTTTAAGAACGTATCTCTTTATATGCTAATACGTCTATCAGTCTCTAAATCCAAATAAACCTCCGCTCTACCAGGACTCCCCCCTCGCCATTTTTACCTATACATATATGCATGACAAATAAATGCTCACATCAGCATAATTGTTAATTATCAATTCGGTCGGTTACCCCTGCCCCTCACTCACACACACCTCTGGTAGGCTCTACATTTTTATTCATTTTCCGTTTTACACTGGAGACTCAGAGGATATTTTCGATTTGCCAATAAACATAAAGTCTGTTATACACTCAAGATATGAGAGAAATAAATAAAAAAAAATGTCAAAAAATGCAAGAGTAAATCGGAAGAGATGAATACAATGTGATTTGGGGCATATATATATATATATATATATATATATATATATATATATATATATATATATATATATATATATATATATAAAAACGTACGTAATATATATATATATATATATATATATATATATAAACGTACGTAATATATATATATATATATATATATATATATATATATAAAAATCTAATGAGTCAGACGAAGCTACTAAAAGTTTCATTTAATGCTCTTCAGGGCTAAGATCTGATATATATATATATATATATATATATATATAATGGAGATTGTGTGTTTTTCTGTCTGTAACCGAAACTATATTACTACTCAAGTCACAATTCCCTTAGTTATTTACGTCACATTCTCCATGATTCTATTTAAACCTCAATTAATAATAAAGCTGTTTGACATTTTAATACTGTTGGCCTTATCTAAATACTAATAACATGCAATTGTATTTATATATACAAAAAATACCAGTTTTCAGTGTAAACGTATAGCTAATTTGCATATTGATATTAAAAAACTGTTTTAATAAAAATGTGCTTGGTATTATTGATTTCTAATTGTTTGGTTTTTATCTTAATGAATATGAGTAAAAATCTCTTCAATAAATCCTAAAAGAAATTCATTAACAAGAAGAAATAACTGTAATTTTATTCTTTACTTCCTATTTTAACTAAATAGTTAAATTAGGAAAATTTAGCCATTGAAAAACGGAAGTGATGAAAGAGTAAGTTTCAGTTGTTCTATTTTCCGATTATACCCCCTCCGTTTCAAATCTTTTTATCTGAATTCTTAATTAGTTTCATTAGCCTTTCTGATTTAATCTAATATTTTATTACATTTAAACTTAAATACTTGCACCCAGAGGGTGCATATATTTGCTATATAACTAATAAACAAATATGTATGTACTTAAAAAAAAGAAATATAAACGATTATGGATGTATTTCGAATTCACCCCCCTATATATATATATATATATATATATATATGTAATATATATATATTATATATATATATGTATATATATATATATATATATATGCATGGAAAAGTAATGGAAAAAATTAATAACGACCATAGACTGACATACATATGACAATATATATATATATATATATATATATATATATGTGTGTGTGTGTGTGTGTGTGTGTGTGTGTGTATTTGCGTTATATGAGCGACTAGAATATTCAGAAGAGTCCTGGAGACCTGAGGTCCACTATATATATATAATATATTATATATATATATATATATATAGGGTCATCCACAGACACGTGTTTCGACTTATCAAGTCTCCTCAGTGTGGCTAGACATTTTGTAAGCTACCTACAGCGGAGTGTATATATATATATACACACACACATCACACACACACACACATATATATATAATTGTGTGTCTGTGTGTGTGTGTGTGTGTGTGTGTGTGTGTGTGCTCTTTCATAGGACATTCATATTTACTTACAATTCTTTTTTTGTTATATGTTTTTCAAAATATAAACAAATATGTATGTCCTTTGAAAAAAAGAAAGAAATATAAACAATTATGGATGCACTTCGAATTCACGCCCTCTCCCATATATATATATATATATAATATATATATATATGTATATATATATATATATATATATATATATATATATATATATATATGCACGGAAAAGTAATGGAAAAAAATTAATAACGAACATAGACTGACATACATATGACAAAAAATAAATAAATAAATATATATATATATATATATGTATGTATATTTGCGGTGTTAAAGTGGATGATAGAGGGAAAAATCGTACAATATTATTAAAATGTAACATTGCAGGCATTGAAACCTTACTAGCAAATCTTACTAGCAAAGGTTCAGCTCAGGTGGGCTGGTCACGTTGTCAGAATGAAGGAAAACAGGCTTCCAAAGAAGATGATATACGGACAATTACCAAATGCTAAGAGGTCTATTGGACGTCCACTTTTACGCTATAAAGACAAATTGAAGGACAATTTGAAACGCCTCAATATTAACCTGAGTGTTTGGGAAAATCTAGCATCAAATCGGAAAGAATGGCGTAAGACATGTTTCGCTAGATTAAAGAGCTTTGAAGAAAATAGACTGAAATGTCGATATCAGCTCCGTCTAAATTTAAGACAAAAACATCTGACTCCCGCTTTAGAAAATTTCATCTGTCAGTGTGGCTTCATAGCTCGCAGAAAGGTAGGGCTATTATCACACTCGAGAAGACACAAAATGTCTTCAAATTCAAACTTATTTCTGTTTGAACAGCTGGTCTCATATGTGTGGATTTTACCCCTTTGCATATTATGCCCTATCATCAAATCGAGAAAAAGTCAATCTCTGTATGTACATTTCGGCATATTATACCTCATCAGCAGTTATAGACAGGAAACTGCTCTGTGTGCAGTTAGGGTTCGAATCAGACACAGAGCAGTTTCCTGACTATAACTGCTGATGAGGCATAATATGCCGAAATGTACATACAGAGATTGAATTTTTCTTGATTTGTTTACGCCTTACATTTGAACAGATATGCTCGCCTAATTCATTAATTAACATCTAATTAATTTTCAAATTAGGTATGACTTCAATTAAGCACATATTCTCGCAAAAATTGTCGGCTAACGCCATCTCAAACACACTGTTTGTTCACTTTCATATATATATAAATATATATATATATATATATATATACAAGGCCCAGTAGGCTGATATATATATATATATATATATATATATATATATATATATATATATATATATATCAGCCTACTGGGCCTTGTACTTATATGTATAACACCAAGCGAAAACACAAATACGAAGGGATTCGATCTTGTTGATAAATTTCAGTTATTTACATGATCGCTCAACGATCTAGAATATGTTCATTGCTGAATCCCATTAGCTATGTCGTTGAGCATTAAAATATGTTAATTGTATCCCCTGCAAAGTGATAAGGCCCACATCTAAAAGGAGGTGATCTGGGTATGACATTAAACTACGTCTGATGGTGAGGCTCCATTTCTGGAAATTTTGGGTGTGAAGTATCATTTCATTGCCATTACTCCCAGGTCCACCTAGACTTGGAGTGGTATTACCGGTTATGGTCTAATCTATGGGATGAGCACATTCGTTTAGAATTAGTATTATTTGTATTATTCGGACTATTGTCCTCATCTTCATTGTTATCTCTAAAACGTTTCGGCCGATGTGCCCTCCGGCATTCTTCAGGTATTTCTTGTCGAACTCAGGAAACCTTCTCGGACTCGGGAACCTTCTTTTCGAATTCGGGAATATTCTTGTCGTAATCAGGAGCCATCATGGAACTTTGAATCTACCTCTACATAGATCAGTTAAGTGCAGATACAGTATGCTGTGTGGGGGACCACCCGAGGTCAATGAGTGTTAGGGATAGTTGGCGAGAGATTATTATGGTTATTCGCGCTGCTGGCGCGACATGATGATTGTTGCATCTTTTATGTGGTAGCATAAATTGTTGACAAGACCCTGTAGTTAGTTTGAAATAGGTTTGTTAGAGTTAAAAGCGTAGGCGGGTAGATTTCCGTTGGATGACCCCCAACTGACCCCAGAGGCACGTCACGAGATTTAGTTAGTTTAGATTTTAGTTTTAACCTGACGCCGGAGCATAGAGCATCAGCCTCTCTCTGCTGAGGTTATTAACTCCCTGTGCGGAAAAATATGGGCAAGAAAAATAAATCTTGATCAAGAAAATAAAAGTCTTGTGAGTTGATTAATTGCATGATTAAAAATTAGCCCTTAAAAGAAGCCCTTAGAAGAGACTAGACAACATGACGGCCAAAAGAAAGAAGAGGAAACATAGCAACTAGTAGACGACAAGATGACGATCATAGCCGAAGCAGTAAAGAAGAAATGATGTAATAATATGTGTCTTTGTCTGT
>CM042172.1:70462816-70467816 GCA_023376005.1 Doryteuthis pealeii | reverse complement strand
TCGAGAATATACAGACACGCGCCCACACCCACACAGTATATGTAAACACACACATACATATACATGTATACACACACATACACACCCACCCACACAGTATATGTAAACACACACATACATATACATATATACATACAATCATATACATGTATACACATACAGTCATACACACAACGCCATGAACCCCTCCCTCACATATATAAGAGCATCCAAAAAACAACTACCTCATAGAGGTTCTCACAACGAATGAACATGCTACTATCAAACACACTCGCCTACCCGGATTTTAACAGCATGTTAAACCCACTATAACACTTGAACATTTATAACTCTTCTATAATGCTCCCTTTCTAATAATGTATCAACAATTTCTTCAAATAATAAATTTTCTCCTGAGAATGACCGAAGGTCGAAACTAGTTGAGATAAACAACAAACAAGAAATATTCCTGATTGTCTTAAAAATAATTTTTGTTCACACTATATATATATATATATATATATATATATATATATATATATATATATATATATATATATTCCACTTATCCATTACGGCCAAATATATCTACACACACACACACACACACACAACACAA
The DNA here is from genome assembly GCA_023376005.1 of Doryteuthis pealeii. NCBI lineage: Eukaryota > Metazoa > Mollusca > Cephalopoda > Myopsida > Loliginidae > Doryteuthis > Doryteuthis pealeii. Next base: position 70,467,218 of record CM042172.1, on the reverse strand, counting down.
ACACACTCATATATATATATATTTATTTATATAATAGATAAAAGTAACCTACTCGAGTTTCATCGTCTGATTCGTCAGGGTTATATCCGTTGTATTAATCGAGTTTTCGATTAATATCAGTTGGTACAATACATGCCCGTTGGAATGGGTCTTATCTTTTATAGACGAACGCTTGTTTATATTTTCAAAGATTCATCGTGAACCGTTTTTGTTCATTGGATTAAAAATTTGAATTAATTTGTGGGGATTACTTTTTCAATTACTATTTAATAAAAGGTAGATTTTATTGAGCACTTTGTATTTGTTTTTTCTCAGTCTTAACACCTGGATACTGTGCGCTTCCAACGATCATACTCGTACCCACCGGTAAGCTACTACTCATACATTAACACACACTCACACACACACATATATATATATATATATATATATATATATATATTTGATATACCAAGCGTGTTGGTAAATCCTTGCGGTGAGAAAAAAAACCAGCAAATAGTTTGATTGTAAAAATATACTACCAAACCTCAACCGGGGAGAAAAAAAAATTTGAAAAAAAGAAAAGACCAAGATAGTCATACCAACAAAAAATAATCTATTGGTACAGTATTTGGCCAAAAGAAAAAACAATTTATATGTATATATATGTATATAAGATATATATATATATATATTCATATAACCGCTAGGAGAATAGCTAATTAGTAAAAAGTGCTCAATACCTAAGTAGAGCAAATAATAAAGATAAATCTAATGAATCAGACGACTAACTATTTAGTTTCGCTTAATGCTCTTCAGGGCTAAGATCTGACTACAGAGACAAAAGACCAAGACGGATTAAATAGTACCCAACCACAATAGTCATTTAAATTAGCTGAACCAGACGGACCAATATATATATATATATATATATATATATATATTTAATATAGATAGATAGATAGATAGATATGGTGAATAAATTAAAAATAACAAGTGTTTAAAAACCTTTAATAAAAGAATAAAAAAATGCGCAAATGTTGCTAAATATAGAACTTAACCTAATCAAAACCTTTCTTTATTATTCGAAGATTTAATATCATATAAATAAAAATTATGTTTTTGCTTTTCAAATCCCCCTTAAAAAATTGACCTTGTGTCACATCCTTTCGTCGCAGAGGGGATTGAGTAAATACGTACAAAGGTTAGTGTCAGAGTAAGAGTTGTTTAGTCAGCACTGAAACCACTCTCCCGTGAATATCTTGCTTACCCAAGCAAAGAGCGAGAGATGAAAAAGCTGTTACCCCCTTATTCAACCTTGACAGATGCCAATCAATCAATGAACTTGCCGAATAACTCCATCCCCTTCTCTCCCCCCGCCACCACGCGCAAACCGTCAACTAACTTACCCAATCAAGCTTCCTGCTGTTCCTGAATGTTCGATGGTAACAAACCCCGACCCCTCAATGCCGACCCCCACCTGCCCAACCTCCGACCCCCCCCCCGTACACACCGTTCTTCGCTTCGCTTTCCCTTACGTCTTAGAAGCGACAATATTGTGAAGTTTGTTCTCTAAGCCGGTACTCATGAATATAAACGCCATAGCCCGCGGCCGCAAAACAGTGTACGGTCGTCACTCTACCGGACGCGTCACCCCCCTGCTACCTCCCCCAAGAACCGTGCATCGCTTTCGGGCAACTGTTGTATATGTGAGTGAGATGGAGAGTTACGCGGTGGGTGGGTGGTTGAGGGGTGTGGCGTTGAAACGACCAACACAAATTGCCCAACAAAGACCAAATGATATTTTTCCCCGAATTAACGCCGATCCGTCGATAAGCATCTTGATGTGGTTGTGTCGAAACAGTTCCGAAGCTCTCCCCCAAGGCTTCCCCCCCCCGCCTCTACCCCCAATGACTGCTGACAGACAGACAGACAGACGCTCTGTTTTTGGATACGAGAAAGAAGTATGCTTGTCTGCCTGCGGAAGCGTTCACACTGGCCTTTTCTTGTGTCATGTTATTAGGAGAGGCTTGGATGATAACGCGGGAGGGATCTTAAGGAGAGCAACGATGTTTTCTCCTTACTATCTATAATTTTTTCTCCTTACTCTCCTTTTTTTTTCTTCTTTTTTCTTTTCCATTTTTATGCCTGAACCCATTTTTCATTGGTCAGTTCCTATTCCCTATTTGAATGAGTAGTTAGAGTATAAACAGCAATATTTTTCTTATTATAGTATTGAAAAAGTCGATAAATCTAATCGGGAAAAAGAGGAACGCCTAGCGGGTGTAATGGTCAACGAGCCTGGCTAGCAGACCACTACAAAAGTTTCGATTTTCCCAGAATTCCTTCTGGCTTCGTGACACAAGTAACCTATTCTAGTATCTCGCATCATAATCATCAACACATGCCGACAGTACGGATTCCTTTTATTCGCTCTCTCTCTGCCTGCCTGTCTGTCTGTAGCTCTCTCTCTCTCTTCTCTCTCTCTCCTCTCTCTCTCTCTCTCTCTCTCTCTGTAGCTCTCTCTGGTCCTCTAGACGGCATCCAGTGTCTTTTCACATGACTAGTAAACTAATTCTAGTATCTCGCATCAATAACAATCATGACATCTGACTACGGATTCCTTTTATTTCTCTCTCTCTCTCTCTCTCTTCTTCTCTCTCTCTCTCTCTCTATCCTCTCTCTCTGGCCTGCCTGTCTGTCTGTCTGTAGCGCTATCTCTCTCTCTCTCTCTCTTTCTCTCTCTCTGGTCCTTCTAGATGGCATCCAGTGTCCTTTTCACATGACCTAGTAAAACTCAATTCTAGTATCCTCACATCATAATCATCAACACATGCGACAGTACGGATTGATTCCTTTTATTCGCTCTCTCTCTGCCTACCTGTCTGTCTGTCTGTCTGTAGCGCTCTCTCTCTCTCTCTCTCTCTCTCTCTCTCTCTGTAGCTCTCTCTCTCTCTCTCTCCTCTCTCTCTCTCTCTCTCTCTGTGTAGCTCTCTCATGGTCTTCTAGATGTCATTCCAGTGTCCTTTCACATGACTATGAGTAAACTAATTCTAGTATCTCGCATCATAAACAATGAAGACATGCCTACAGTACGGATTTTTATTTATTCTCTCTCTCTCTCTGTCTCTTTCTCTCTCTCTCTCTCTCTCTCTCTCACACACACAGACACCACACACAGACACACACACACACTATCCGCGTCTAGAGTCTTTCATCCTCAAAGAAGAGAGTCCTCTAGACGGCATCTAGTGTTCTTTCAGGTCTGAGATTGTGTAAGTTTCTTCTGATTGGCCCAAAACGGTGCGTAGCATGTGTAAGAGTAACAATCAGTATATCATACAGACATCGAGGGAGTCTATCCCCTTTTCACTTAGCGCCAGACCAAGGATATATTTTGAGCGTCTGAAGTGAAGCGTCACATCTACCATCAGCTCATTACTTTACCGCACCGATCTCTGTGCTACTCATACGCTGAGTTGGCGAGGGCCGGTGTCGAACCAGGAACCTTGTGGTTCCTAGGTAGACGCTCTACCGACTGAGCTAAACCGAAATAAGTTTAAGTTGCTTTCAAATCCAAGATACCATGCCATTACTTGTAGGTCAACTTTGGACCGGAGTGGTATTACCTGTTAGGGTCTCATCTATAGGTCATATAAAGTGGTTTAAAATCTATTTAAAAACTAATACTTGATTCCATAATTATTTGTTGTAAGAATGGTTATTTGAACCTATAATCTTCAAAAAATGACTGCTATTTACAACCAACAAAGCCTTCATCAGATGATGACTCTGGATTCAGGCATGGTTTCGGGGCTGAAGTATCATTACCATTAACCAAGAGCGCTCCAGCTGTATCTCACGATACCACCAGACTTTGTCGGTTTGATGTTACGTTGTAGGATTGCTGATGCGGTTAGAGCTTTATCCTAGATCTTTTTGATGTGTTTCCTCCTGTCTTGTGGAGAAAGTCCATTATTAAAATTAATGGATGTTTTATAAATGACAGAAGATAGAAACATATTTATAAAAAGTTTGTAAATGACACCTTCGGGTGTACGGATCGCGGCTCGTCTTTCAAAAAATATAACGCTGAACAAATACAGTTACAAACTTTTTATGAATATTTTTCTAACTCCTGTCATTCATAAAAACATCCATTAATTTCTTCATCCCATAATCAGTCCTGAGGAAGGTTTAAAGAAAACCAAAACGTTTAAGCGTCGATTTATTTGCATAAATAAATTCATCTTATTTTTGGTACACTTCGTTTTTCAAATTTCTTCATATATATATATATATATATATATATATATATATATATATATGAGGAAAAGGGGGTTGGAATGAATCCGACTGCATGAGGTAAAATAAGGAATGAAACAACAACACTCATACAAAAATGAGTAGTATATTTCGCTGG
>CM042172.1:70450316-70455316 GCA_023376005.1 Doryteuthis pealeii | reverse complement strand
TTTTGATGAAAATGTACGTTATCGATTTTATTGTTTTTTCTCATGGATTCTAATGCCTTGAATTTAATAACAAAACAAGACGTTCCTTTTTTCTGGGCTCATTTATCTTATCCCAAGTAAAAATGTCTTGGAAAACAGACACTCATCTTACGTCTGTTCTCTCCAAAAAATCAGCACAGATTCCCCCCCCTCTCTCTCTCTCTCTTTCTCTCTCTTTCTTTCTCTCTCTCTCTCTCTTTCTCTCTCTCTCTCTCTCCTCTCTTTCTCTCTCTTCTCTTTCTCTTCTTCTCTCTTTCTCTCTCTCTCTTCTCTCTCTTCTCTTTCTCTCTCTCTTTCTCTCTCTTTCTCTCTCTCTTCTCTTTCTCTCTCTCTCTCTCTCTTATCTCTCTTTCTCTCCTCTCTCTTCTCTTTCTCTTTCTCTCTCTCTTTCTCTCTTCTCTCTTTCTCTCTCTGCTCTTTTCTCATGTCTTCTTCTTTTTTATTTTTTTTTTTTTTTTCTCTTTTTTTTTTTTCTTTTTTTTTTTCTTCCGTCCTCTCTCTTTCTCTCCTTCCCCTCTCCCTTCCTCCTCTCCCCTTCCTCTTGCTGCCCACCTCCTCCTCCCCTTCTTCCCTTCTTCTCCCTTCTTCCTCCCTTCTCTCTCCTTCTTCTCCTCCTTCCCCTCCCTCTCCCTCGCCCCTCTCTTCTTCTCTCCTCTTTCTCCCATCCCTCTCTCCTCTCTTCTTGCTCTCTTCCCTCGTTCTCTCTCTTCTCTCCCTTCTTTCTTCCTCTCTCCTCCTCCCTTTCTCCCTCCCCTCCTCCTCTTCTCTCTCCCCCTCCTCCTTCCCTCCCTTTCTCTAATTCTTCTTCTCTCCCTTCCTTTCTTCCTCTTCTCCCCCTCTCCCATTCTCCCTCCTTTTCTCTCTCTCTCCTCCCTACTCCCCTTCCTTCTCCTTTCCCCTTCTTCCTTTCTTTTCCCCCTCTATTTCTGTCTTCCTTCCCCTCCTCCCCCCTCCCTCCCTCCCCTCTCTCCCCCCTCTCTCCTCCTTTCTTTTTCCTCCCTCCCTCATCTCTCCTCTCCTTTCTCTTCCTCTTCCTTCCTCCTCTTTCTCCCCCCTTCTCCCTTCTCCCCCTCCATTTCCTTCCCCCCTTTCTCCCTTTTCTCCTTCTTCTCATCCCCTCCTTCCCCTTCCTCTCCCTCCTCCTCTTTCCCTCTCTTTCCCTTCTCCCCTCTTCCCCTGCCTTCTTCCCCTCTTCTCTCCTCCCCCTTTCCTTCCCTTCTTTACCTCTTTTCTCCCCTTCCACTGTGGCCTAAGAATGCAGATCCTTTCTTCCTTCCCCCTCCTCTTCTTCCTCCTTCCCTCCTCCCTTCCCCCCTCTCTCCCCTCTCCCTCCCCCCCTCTCTCTCCTTTTCTTCCCTTCTCCTTCTCTTCCCTTCTTCCTCTACTCCCTCCTCTCTATTTTCCTTCTCTGCCTCTTTTCCTTCCTCCCTCCTTCCTCCCCCATCCCCTCTCCCCTCCCTCTTCCTCTCCCTCTTTCTCTTCCTCTGCCTTCTCCCTTCCCTTCCTTCCCTCTCCTTCCTCTTCCTCTCTTCTCTCTCTTCCCTCCCCTTTTCCCTCTCTCCCTCTCTCTCCTCTCTCATTCTCCTCTTCTTCTTCCTCTCTTCCTTCTCCTTCTCTCTCTTTCCCCTCCCTCCCCTTCCCTCTTCCTCTTCTTTCCTCTCTCCCCTCCCCCCTCCTCTTCTCCTCCTCCTCGTCTTCTCCTTCTTTTCCGCTTTTCTCCTTCCTCTTTCTCCTCCTTTCTGTCCTTTCTTTCTCCTCCCTCCTTACTCCTTCTCTTCTCTTCTTCTTCCTCTACTTTGCCCTCTTCCTTTCCCTCCTCTCCTCTCTCCCCTTCCTCCTCTCTTTCTCTTCTCCTCTCCCCTTCTTGTCTTTCCCTCCCTCTTCCCTTCCTTCCTCTCTCTCCCTCCTCCTTCTCTTCTCCCCCCCTCCCTCCTCTCTTCTCCTCCCCCCTCTCTTTCTCCCTTTTCCCTTCCTTCTCTCTCCTCTTTCCCCTTTTCCTTCCTTCCCTTCCCCTCCTCTCCCCTCCTCTCCCTCCCTTCCTCTCTTTCCCCTCCTTCTCCTTCTCTCTCTTCTCCCCTCTCTTCTTCTCTTCCTTTCTCCCCCTCTCCTTTCTCCCTTTCTTCTCCTTCCTTCCTTTCCTCCCCTTCTTCCCTCCCCTCCCTCCTCTCTCCTCCCTCCTCTCTTGCCTTCTCTACTTCCCCTCTTTCTCTCCTTCCTCCTCTTCTCCTACTTCTCCTCTCCCTTTCTTCTCCCTCTCTTCTCTTCTCCCTCCTCCCCCCTCTCTCTCCTCCCTCTCCCTCTTCTCCTCTCCCCCTCCCCTCTCCCCCTCTCCCCTCCTTCTTCCCCCTTCTTCCCTTTCTCTCCTTTTCCTCCCTCTCCTTCCTCCTTCCTCCTCTTCCTTCTCCTCTTCCTTCTTATTCCCCTTCTCTGCCTCTTCTTCTCTTCCCCCTTCTCCTTCCTCCCTTTCCTCTTCCTCTCTTCCCTCCCCCCTCCCTCTCCTATCTGCCTCCCCTTCTTTCTATCCTCCTCTTCTCATCTCCTTCTTCTTCTCTCCTTCTTCCCCTCCCCTCTCTTCTCCCCCTCCTCCCTCTCCCCTTCCCTTTTCCCCTTCCTCTCTTCCCCCTCCTCTCCTTCCTTTCCTCCCCCTCCTTCCCGTCTTCCTCCTCTCCTTCCTCCCCTCTCTCTCCCTCCCTGCTTCCCCGCTGAACCCTTTCCCCTCTCTTCCCTGCCTTCCTTCCCTCCCCCTCTCCTCCCTCTCTCTCCTTCCTCTTTCTCCCTCTTCTCCCCTTCCTTCTCCCTTCCTCCCTCCTTCTATTCTCCCCTTTCCTCCCCTTCCCCCCTCTCCCTCCTCCTTCTCTCTCTCTCTTCCCTCTTCTCTTCTTCTTTCCTTCTCTTTCCCCTTCCTTTCTTTCTTCTTCTCTCCCTCTTCTCCCTCCCCCTGACCTCTCTCTCCTTCCCCCCTCCTCCTCCTCCTCCTTCCCTTCTTCCTTCCTTCTTCTCCCCCTCTTCCTCTCCTTCCACCATTTTTTCTCCTTCTACTTCCTCTCCTCTTCCCCCCTCTCTCCCCTCCCCTATCCCACCCTTCTCTTCCTCTCTCCCTCCTTCTACCCCTTCTCTCTTTCCCTCCTTCCCTTCCCCTCCCCTTCTTTCCCTTCTCTTCTCCTCTCTTTCCTCCTTCCTCCTCCTCTTCTTCCCCTACTCCTCCTCTCTCTCCCTTCTTCTCCCCTCTCCCCTCATTCTCCTTCCTCTTTTCTAACTTTCCCCTTCCCTCTCTATCTTCTCTCCCCCCTCCCTCCTCCCCAATCTCCCTGCCTCTTCCCTCTTCTCCTCCTCCTCCTTCCCTCTCCTCTTCCCTCCTTTTCCTCCTTCTTCCCTTCTTCTCCTTCTCTTCTTCCCTCCCCCTTCTATTCCCTGTCTTCTCCCCTACTTTCTCCCTCCCTTCTTCTTTCCCTTCTTCCTCTTTCCCTACTCTCTTCTTCTTCCTTCCCCTTCTCTTCCCTTCTCCTCTCCCCTTCCTTCCCTCTCTCCCCCTAATCTCCCTCTCCTTTCCCTCCTTCTCTCCCTCTTTCTCCCTCCTGCTCTTCCTCCTCCTTCTCTCTTTCCCCTCCCTTCCTTCTTCCTTTCCCTTTCCCTTTCCCTCCTCCCCTCTCCCTTCTTCCTCCTCTTCTCTCTCCTCTCTCTCTCTTTTCTCCCTCCTCCTCCTCCCTTCTCCCCCTTTTTCCCTTCCTTCTTCCCTCCCTCTCTCTCTTCGTTCCCCTTTTCTCCTCTTACTCTCCCTTCCTCCCCCTCTTTCCCCCCTCTCCTCCCTTTCCCTCCTCCCCTTCTCTCATCCCCCCCTTCCTCTCCCTCCTCCCCCTTCCTCTTTTTCTTCTCCCCTTCTTCCTCTCCCCTCCCTCTCTCCTCTCTCTTTCTCCTTCTTCTCCTCCTTTCTTCCTCTCCCTCTCTCCCTCCTCCCTCTCTCCCTTCCTTCCTTCCTCTCCCCTCCTCTTCTCTTTCCCTTCCTCCTCTCTCTCACTCCTCTTTCCCTCCCCTCTCTTTCTCCCTCTCTCCTCCTTCTCCCCCCTCCCCCCCTTTCCCTCTTCTCCTGTTTCCTTTTCTCCCTCCCCCTCTCTCCCCCTTCCTCCTCTCCTCTCCCTCCTCTCTCTCCTCCCTTTTTCTCTCTCCTCCTCCCCTCTTCTCTCTCTTCCCCCGTCCCCCTTCTTTCTCTCCTTTTCTTCCTCCTTCCTCCCCTCCCCCTCTCTCCCCCTTTTCTTCTCTTTCTCTCTCTTTCTTCCCGTCCACCCTTCCTTTTTCTCCCCCCTCTCTCGCTCCCTCCCCCTTCTTTCCCCTCTATTCTCCCTCCTCCTTCCCTCCTTCTCCTCCCCTTCTCCTTCCTTCCTTTCTTCTTCCCTGCTCCTCTCCTTTGTTTCTCTCCTCTTCCTTCTCCCTCTCCCCTCTCTCCTCCTCTCTATCTCTTCTTTCTCCCTTTCCCCTTCCTCCCTTTCTTCTCTCCTCCCTCTCTCCCCTCTTCTCCCCTCTCCTCCTCCCCCCTCCTCCCTCCTCCTTCGTTTCTTCTCTCTCTCCCCCCTCTCTCTCCCTCTCCCCTCCTCTTCCCCTCCCCCTCCTTCCTCTCCCTTTCTCCTCTTCTCACCTCTTCCTCTCTTCTTTCTCTCTCTGCCCTCCTCACCCTCCCTCTTCTCTCTCTCCTTCTTCTTCTGTCTTCTCTCTCCCGTCTCTCTTCTCCTTCCTTCTCCCTTTCCTCCCCCTCTGCCTACTTTCTTCTGCTATGCTCCCCCCCTCCTCCCCCTCTCTTTTCTCCTCCCTCTCCCTTCTCCCCTTTCTTCTCTCCCCCTCTTCCTAATCTCCCTCCTCTTTTTCCCCCTCTCCTTCTCTTTTTCCCCCCTTCTATCTCCCCCCTCTCCTCCCTCCCCTCTTCTCTCCTCCGTCCCTCCTCCTCTCCCTCTCCCCCTTCTCTCCCTCTC
>CM042172.1:70439472-70450216 GCA_023376005.1 Doryteuthis pealeii | reverse complement strand
ATGTGTGGTTTTCCAAATGAAACTATTTTGAAGATATACAGGAATTAATCGTTAATCAGCCGGAACACTAACTCGACTCAGATGGGTAGTGAAGATGTCCCGGCGAGTCCTCCATTCACTTTTATCACTACGGCCCAGCCATATACCTCCTTGAAGGTTTTCTGGTTCTGTTGAGGTAAAAAGTTAAAAAATGTTGTAGAGTGACTACTGTCGCTATCAGGCCGGACAGCAACAGTACCTATCCCTTTTTCACAGCCCGCTCAACAGAGATGTAGAGTCAGCGACAAGACTTACAATACTGTTCCATGAGTGGGAACAAAATCTCCATTATATTGTGTTGTTTCCAAAGAGAACTATTTGAAGATGTACTAAAAAGTAATCAGTATCAGCCGGACGACGAGGGGGAGTCTATCCACTTTTCACTAGGCCAAGGAACATATTTGAAGGTTGTAGTAAAAAAGTAAAGTTTGTAGAGTGGACTACTGTCGCTATCAGCCGGACAGCAAGTGAGCCTATCCCTTTTTCAGAGCTGCCAACAGAGATGTAGATCAGTCTCGAAGACTTACAATACTGGTTCCATGAGTGGGAACAAAATCTCCATTAGTGTTGGTTTCCAAAGAGAACTATTTTGAAGATGTAGTAAAAAGTAATCAGTATCAGCCGGACGACGAGGGAGTCTATCCACTTTTCACTAGGCCAAGGACATTATTTGAAGGTGTAGTAAAAAGTAAAGTTTGTAGAGTGGACTACTTCGCTATCAGCCGGACAGCAAGTGAGCCTATCCCTTTTTCACAGCCCCTGCCAACAGAGATGTAGAGTCAGTCGAAAGACTTACAATACTGGTTCCATGAGTGGGAACAAAATCTCCATTAGTGTGGTTTCCAAAGAGAACTATTTTGAAGATATACTAGAAAGTAATCAGTATCAGCCGGACGACGAGGGAGTCTATCCACTTTTCACTAGGCCAAGGAATATTATTTGAAGGGTGTAGTTAAAAAGTAAAGTTTGTAGAGTGGACTACTGTCGCTATCAGCCGGACAGCAAGTGGAGCCTATCCCTTTTTCACAGCCCTGCCAACAGAGATGTAGAGTCAGTCGAAGACTTACAATACTGTTCCATGAGTGGAACAAAATCTCCATTAGTGTGTGGTTCCAAAGAGAACTATTTTGAAGATATACTAGAAAGTAATCAGTATCAGCCGGACGACGAGGGAGTCTATCCACTTTTCACTAGGCCAAGGATATTATTTGAAGGTGTAGTAAAAAGTAAAGTTTTAGAGTGGACTACTGTCGCTATCAGCCGGACAGCAAGTGAGCCTATCCCTTTTCAGAGCCCCTGCCAACAGAGATGATGTAGAGTCAGTCGAAGACTTACAATACTGGTTCCATGAGTGGGAACAAAATCTCCATTAGTGTGTGGTTTCCAAAGAGAACTATTTTGAAGATATACTTAGAAAGTAATCAGTATCAGCCGGACGACGAGGGAGTCTATCCACTTTTCACTAGGCCAAGGACATTATTTGAAGTGTAGTAAAAAGTAAAGTTTGTAGAGTGGACTACTGTCGCTATCAGCCGGACAGCAAGTGAGCCTATCCCTTTTTCAGAGCCCTGCCAACAGATGTAGAGTCAGTCGAAGACTTTACAATACTGGTTCCATGAGTGGGAACAAAATCTCCATTAGTGTGTGGTTTCCAAAGAGAACTATTTTGAAGATGTGTAAAAGTAAATCAGTATCAGCCGGACGACGAGGGAGTCTATCCACTTTTCACTAGCCAAGGATATTATTTGAAGGTGTGTAGTAAAAAGTAAAGTTTGTAGAGTGGACTACTGTCGCTATCAGCCGGACAGCAAGGAGCCTATCCCTTTTTCAGAGCCCTGCCAACAGAGATGTAGAGTCAGTCGAAGACTTACAATACTGGTTCCATGAGTGGGAACAAAATCTCCATTAGTGTGTGGTTTCCAAAGAGAACTATTTTGAAGATATACTAGAAAGTAATCAGTATCAGCCGGACGACGAGGGAGTCTATCCACTTTCACTAGGCCAAGGACATTATTTGAATGTGTAGTAAAAAGTAAAGTTTGTAGAGTGGACTACTGTCGCTATCAGCCGGACAGCAGTGAGCCTATCCCTTTTTCAGAGCCCTGCCAACAGAGATGTAGAGTCAGTCGAAGACTTACAATACTGGTTCCATGAGTGGAACAAAATCTCCATTAGTGTGTGGTTTCCAAAGAGAACTATTTGAAGATATACTAGAAAGTAATCAGTATCAGCCGGACGACGAGGGAGTCTATCCACTTTTCACTAGGCCAAGGATATTATTTGAAGGTGTAGTAAAAAGTAAAGTTTGTAGAGTGGACTACTGTCGCTATCAGCCGGACAGCAAGTTAGCCTATCCCTTTTTCAGAGCCCTGCCAACAGAGATGTAGAGTCAGTCGAAGACTTACAATACTGGTTCCATGAGTGCGAACAAAATCTCCATTAGTGTGTGGTTTCCAAAGAGAACTATTTTGAAGATGTACTAGAAAGTAATCAGTATCAGCCGGACGACGAGGAAGTCTATCCACTTTTCACTAGGCCAAGGAGATTATTTTGAGCCTGAGGTGGAGCGACACAACTGCTATCAGCTCTCCACTTTAATTCACAGATCTAAGCTTTGTTGCTCATGTGCTTAGTCGGCGAGAACCGATATCGAACGCGGAAACATGTGGTTCCTAAATGGATACTACACCGATTAAGCTAGACCGACACCTTTAGAAAAATAAATAAATAAGTAAAAGATATAAATAAAAAACAAAAACAGAAAAAAAAAAAGAGAAAGAGAGAATGAATGAAATAAAGAAATAAGAAAAAATGCACTATAAATCAAAAAAGGAAATACAATAAAACAATGGTAAAAATTAAAAGACAAAAACAACAAAAAAAAAAAAGAAAGAAAGAAAGAAAGAAAGAAAGAAAGAAAAGTTTAACGAAGAAAGTAGGTATCTACCCAATCCGTTCGCCACGGGCAGTATGTGGCACAAGATCGAAAATATGGGCCAACCAGCGAGGATCGAACTCTCTATTAAGTACAAATGGATCTGCGATACAAGCTTGCTAACCCTTACACGATGATGAGACGTTGTCACGACATGGTTGTGTGGAGGGATTAGGTAAATAGATACTATTCAAAAATCGCTGTATAGATTTATACAAGGTGTGTCAAATAAGTATCGGGATTAAAGCTGTATTTACCAACAGAAGAATCAACAATAAATGTACCGCTGCCAAACTGCATTGGTTCCTTACCTTTCCTTTTGTTCACAGCGGCAGTGTGGAGAGTGGGGTTTGCTGCCTGGGCAACAGCTCATCCTTCATATGAACCCGCCCAGGCTACGTAGTTAAAAAATGGACACAACTCCATCGTCTCTTGTAGACAGAAAGATGCCAACAATAACATGAAGCCATAAACTAAAATCCTGGGTCTGCGATATATAGAAAGATATATTATATATATATATATATATATATATATATATATATTATATATATAGAGAGAGAGAGAGAGAGAGAGAGATAGAGAGAGATAGATATAGCGATATGGACTGACTGAGATAGATATAAAGATAGATAGATAGATATATAGATAGATTGATAGATCGATAAACTGACTGAGATAGATAAAGGTAGATATATAATATATATATATATATATATATATATATATATATATAGATAGATAGATCGATATGGACTGACTGAGATAGATAGAATAGAAAGATAGATAGATACATATATAGATAGATTGATAGATCGATATGAACTGACTGAGATAGATAGAAAGGTAGATAGATAGATATATAGATAGATTGATAGATCGATATGAAATGACTGAGAGAGATAAAAAGATAGATAGATAGATAGATAGATAGATAGATTGATAGATCGATATGGACTGACTGAGATAGATAGAAAGATAGATAGATAGATAGATTGATTGATAGATCGATATGGACTGACTGAGATAGATAAAGATAGATATATAGATATATAGATAGATTGATAGATCGATATACTGACTGAGGGAGATAGAAAGATAGATAGATAGATACATAGATAGATTGATAGATCGATATGGACTGACTGAGAGAGATAGAAAGATAGATAGATAGATAGATATATAGATAGATTGATTGATAGATATGGACTGAGAGATTGAAAGATAGATAGATAGTGTTATAGGAGAATATACCCTATAGACTAATGGAATGCGCCGACGGTTACTATAAGTAACAGGGACAATTATGGCTTGAGAGTAAGCCAATGTGAGTCAGCTCATAACTCTATTTGTCGGACGTAATTCCCACGTCTCTGTACTGTAATTGTCTACTCTTTTGTTAATACATTTTCCTACATTTGTTACCTGTCGTTTGTTCTTATTTGACCCCTTAAAACCCCACAACAGATAGATAGATAGATAGATAGAAAAACAGGCTGAGATAGAAACATTGATAGAGATTGATAGATTGATGGATATATAGATAGATCGATATGGACTGACTGAGATAGATAGATAGATAGATAGATAGATAGATTGATAGATATGGACTGACTGAGAGATTGATAGATGGATAGATAGATAGATAGATGAAAACAGGCTGAGATAGAAACATATATAAATGCATTAGAAATACGACTACATTAAATGACTACGAAGAATTAACAATTTGCTAAGCTTATATTTCTCTGGTCATTAGTGTAGAACTGCCAGAGAGAGGATCGAACTCGGTATGGGTTGTGAGATAACCGCAGTTCCATAGTGAGTGTGGGTGTCCCGTCATGGTGTATTTGTTACTAATCTTGTCTCGCAGATCAATTAATAATGAGTTCGATTATCACTTGGTACACCTTGTTCTGAATATAACTTACTTCTATTCATTTATTCATTTACCAAAGGCTTTGGGCCAAAATGAACTGGACTAAATATGACAACCAATGTGCGACGGAGATAGAACTTTCTTTGTCTCTGTCCTATAATAGTTGGTACATTTACATATAAATTTCACACACACACACACGCATTTCTATATGTTTCAAAAGAAAAGGAGACATAACCACACTCAACGGTAAGCCCCTTAAGCCAGTCGAACAATTCACATACCTAGGTAGTAATATCTCATCCACAGAAACCGATGTAAATACACGAATAGGAAAAGCGTGGTCGGCCACAAACAAATTGTCAGTAATATGGAAATTCGATCTCACAGCGATATTTCTTCCAAGCGGTGGTTGTATCAGTGTTGCTGTACGGATGCACCACTTGGACCCTAACGAGGCGCCTTAGAGAATAAGCTGGACGGGAGCTGCACAAGAATGCTGCATGCAGTCCTGAATAAATCGTGGAAGCAGCACCCCACGAGGAAACAGCTATATGGCCACCTGCCCCCCATCTCACATTCGAGTGAGACGGACAAGGCATGCCGGGCACTGCTGGAGAAGCAAGGATGAGCTCATAAGTAACGTTCTCCTGTGGAAGCCAACACACGGACATGCTAGTGTGGGCCGCCCAGCAAGGACCAACTAAGAAAAGATGCAGGTTGCTGCGCAGAGGACTTCCCTGGGAAAATGAATGATAGGAAAGGTTGGCGAGAGATTGTCATGGATATCCGTGCTAATAGCGTGACATGCTGCTGCTGCTGATGATGATGATATATTATATATATAATATATATATATATATATATATATATATATATGTTGTGTGTGTGTGTGTGTGAAATGAAAAATGGAAGTGAATCCGACGATATGTAATATAGTGAAGAATTTGAAAAATCACAGGTTCAAATAAAATGAGTGGTAAATTTATTCAGCCAACGCTGCAGCGTTTCAATCTGTTTAGTAGATCTTCTTCAGGGCTTTTCTTGATATAAGGACAAGTAAAAATTTATCACATAATAATAAGGATAATAATATGATCTCAGTATGCACAACTATTTACCCATAGTTTTCGAGAGAATATTTGGATCCATCCATTTTTGAGCGCTATGTAAAATTCAAATAGCCTCATTCAGGATTTGAACTCCTGTGACCAGGGCCAATTTCTACAATGGTGGCTTTTAGATAAGACAGCACCACCATAAAAATATGTATACGTACATGTAAACCTGTATAAATGAGTATCCTATTATAATGGAGATTGTGTATTTTCTGTCTATAACCGAAACTATATCACTCCTCAAGTCACAATTCTCTTAATTATTTACGTCACATTCTCCATGATTTTATTTTTATTTAATCCTCAATTATTAATCGTTTTTCATTATTAATACTGTTGAACATATCTACATACTAATAAAATGCAATTGTATTAATATATACAACAAAATAGCGGTTTACAGTGTGAACGGGAAGATTAGTATATTTAAAGTATTCCGAAGTTTATACGCACATACGGTACTTCGAACCGTTTAAAGTGACATGTGTCTATAGGTTGCACGTTCAATCCTAACTACGGGTGAAAATACCATAATATATTTAAAATAGCTTAACACTTGTACCTGGTCATGTTTAACGAATGAGACCAATCTCATATATATATATATATATAATATACATATATATATGTGTGTGTGTGTTGTGTGTGTGTGTGTGTGTATGTAAAATATATAAGTAAATAGGGAAATGAATCCGACGGAATGTTAACATGAAGTATTCCATCCACCCTAATTCAAACAACATTTTTCTATCTAATATCCTGATGAAGCTTTTCTAAAACCGAAACGTTATAGTTATTTAAAAAGCTTAGCTTAGATGTGGAACAAGGCCAAGAAGCATGGGGCGTATAATGAGAATCGAAATGATTAACAATGGTCTGCGAATATCTCTTGCTAACCATTACACCACATAAGTTGCCCAAAACCGAAACGTTAAAACGTCGACTTCACCATTAGGATTAAAATAATATTTTTGGAGAACTTCATATTTTTCTATTTTCTAAACACGCACATACACATGCACACACATTCACACACACACACACACACACACACACACACACACACGTTCACATACGCACACACACACACACACACAAACACAAACACATGTATATATAATCTCTATCTTGAACAATGGTCGGCGAATATAGCTTGCTAACCATTACACCACGTAAGTTGCCCCAAAACCGAAACGTTAGAACGTCGACTTTCTAAACATGCACATACACACGTTCACACACATACACGGGCACACACACACACACACACACACACACACACACACACACACACAAGCACAAACTCAAACACATATATATATAATTTCTCTCTCGATTAACTAACCATTACACCACGTAAGTTGCCCAAAACCGAAACGTTAGAACGTCGACTTCACCATCAGGATTAAAATAATCTTTTTGGAGAACTTCGTATTTTTCTATTTTCTATTTTCTAAACACGAACATACACACACACACACGCATGCACACGCACACAAACACACACACACACATGCACACACATATATATATATATATATATAATATATATAATCTCTCTCTTTCTATATATATATATATATACATATATATATATATATATATATAATCTCTTACTAAATTCCCTCGTCCGTGTTCGACGATCAGGTATTACCTCCCCTTGTTTCTTTCTTCCGTCTCACTGTCTCATTGAGCGTTTGCCGGCGCTCGTTAAATCCGAAATCCTATAAAATAATCTTTGCCAAGATCGCAAACATCAAACGCCTTTAAATTCCTCGCTTGGCTTCTCTAATCAAAGCCGGTCTCAAAATCGAAGCCAATCGAGCAGTCGATTTCGGCGTCGTCAAACCCCTCCACCTTCGCCCTCTCGACCAGCCACTTAGACGGCATTTATACGCCGGTGTGTAGCCATGCGAGACCTGATTAAGCGATAAGCCAGAAACGAGTTCACGATAATTCCGAAACAGATTGACAGCTTGGAACGAAAACGGAGCGAAATGAACTAGGATCAGGTAGAATAGAGGGTGCTTCTTCTTTTGTTATCTCTTTAAGGAGATAGGTGTACGCGTCTGGGGTAGGTGTTCGAATAGGAGAAAATGTTTCCTGGTTCTAGCAGTCTTTCTTTTCTTTTCTTTTTTTTCTATGTTCTTTTTCTAATTTTGATTCTGTATAATCTATGGCTAAACCAGTCTGGATTTTTCGCGAATGTATATTCAAGTTTGGTTTGTTTTGTTTTACGGCATATCAACCTCGTTGGGTCATTTAATGCCGACAAAGTTGTGAAATTAATTCATTCTTAATGCATAAGGTACTACCACTCCGGGTCAGAGTGGACCAGGGAGCAATCGTGATGAGGGGGCGCTCCACATTTTCCAAGCCTCCAAAACTGGAACCTGATCATCAGATAGAGTTTAACGTCATTCCCAGGACACGTAGACCCTCAGTCACCGCCTTCTAGCACCCATATGATAAAAAGGGGTTGGGGTTTGCCATAAGGGCAACAAGCTTGGGAAAATCATATAGGTGCTAGGGCTTGACATGACCAGCCGATTGATCGGAGGGGGCCTCTCCGACCACCCGGCTAGCCCAAGATAGGGCCAAAGTGGAGTATTGCAAGTCATGAACTGCTCATCCACCTGGCTTCTATCCTTAAGCATCACGGGTCGCCACCCACGGCCAACAGGTGGCCCCATTGGGGGAGTCTTACCCCTCTGCAGAGGTGCAGTCGGTGCATTCTAACGCCCCAGCCGACAGGGCGGTGTATATTCAAGCGTATATGCGCTTGGTCTAAAGTTTACCACCGTAGGACATGGTTACGACAGGGTGAGTTCAAATCTTAAACGAGGTTATATTGCATTTCACATAGCGCTAATATTGAAATAATAATGTAAAAATGTATAAATCCAGCCAACCTCCCTCCAGCTATGGGTGTACGAATAGGAGAAAACGTCTCTTTGTTCTATCTTTCTTTCTTTCTTTCTTATTTTGATTTTCTATAATCTATGGCTAAACCAATCGAGATGAGTTCAAATCCTGGACAAGGCTGTAGGTATTTTACATAGCACTAATACCCTTGGGAAAGCAATGAATCCAATTAACCTCCCTCCAGCTATAGGTGTACGTTTCTTGGTTATAGCTTACTTTTTAAAAATTTTTTGATTCTGTATAATCTATGGTTAAATTTGATCTCGTCTCGTACGACGAAACGAGATCAAATCCATTTCACAAAGCGCTAATACCCTTGAGAAAGGAATGAGTTCAACTGACCTCCCTCCAGCTATGGGTGTACGTTTTCTAGTTCTAGCTTTCTTTCTTTTTTCTTCTAATTTTGCTTTTGTATAATCTATGGCTAAACCTGTCTGGATTTTTCGAGGATGTATATTCAAGTGTGGAGGTGCATGGTAGGACATGGGCACGATGATACGAGTTCAAATCCTGGACGAGGCTGTTTACATATCACATGGCGCTAATGCCCTTGGGAAATGTATAAATCCAACTAACCTCCCTCCAGCTATGGGTTTACAAATAGGAGAAAACGTTTTTTGGTTCTAGTTTTATTCTTTTCTATTTTTTTTCTTTTGTATAATCTATATCTAAAGCAGACTTACGGTAGAATCACAGTGTTGAAAGAGCCACTGGGAGCGTTTTAAGGTAGGCACAGTGTTAATTGGTCTGAATCAAGATTTTTTAAATACCCTTACGCTCATATATATATATATATATATATATATATATATATATATATATATATATATATGTGTGTGTGTGTGTGTGTGTGTGTGTAAAATGAAAATGAAGTGAATCCGACGGTATGTTGAAAAGAGTAATAAAGGAAATAAAGTATATTTTATCCATTCTATACTTTCTTCCTTATTTCTCTTTTCAACACACACATATATATATATATATATATATATATATATATATATATATATAATATATTATATATATATATAATTCAATATACCAAACCTGTCGGTAAATCCTCGCGATGAGAAAAAAAAACAGCAAATAGTTTGATTGTAAAAATATACTACCAAACATCACCCGGGGAGAAAAATTTTTTTTAGAAAATAAGAAAAGACCAAGATAATCGTACCAACAAAAAGTAATCTATTGGTACAATATTTGGCTAAAAGAAAAAACAATTTAATGTATATATATATAAGATGTATATATTCATACAAAATCGCCAGGAAACTAAACCTAATACGTAAAAAGTGCTCAATACCTAAGTAGAGCAATATGCTAATTCATTTGTACCTAGGAGGTAGGTTTGTATAAATGTGAGTTTGCTCCAAATCTCTTTAGTCGGAGATTAGCCATGAAGAGCACTATGCGAAACTTTTAGTAGGTTTATCTGACTCATTAGGTTTATCTTTTATATATATATATATATATATATATATATATGGAAGAGACTAGTGAGTGTGTGTGTGTCTGTGTTTGAATATTTTCTACAGCTTTATGAATATTTAAATCTGTGCGAACTTATATATATATATATATATATATATATATATATATATATATATTACTAGAAGCGGCTATCCGGCGTTTCCTGTTTAGAGGGGGATAATGAAAAGTTAGTCTTGCAGATCCATTGATTGCTTTGGTCTTACATAATTGATATATATATATAATATATAATATATATATATATATATATATATAGATAGATAGATAGATAGATAGATAGATAGATAAATAGATATATTCCTTGACGAAGCTGTTTGAATTTCACATTGCGCTAATACCCTTGGGTAAATGTAT
>CM042172.1:70421972-70429472 GCA_023376005.1 Doryteuthis pealeii | reverse complement strand
TCTGACACGGTCTTGACCTTCAATTGCAGCCAGTTCGGACCTGCTTATCTATCCCACATAGACCCTCTCGGCCATGAACGAGACTGCAGTCTTTATCGGCACTAACATTTATGTGACCGCAAAGAACAGAAAGGGGTTGGGACAAATGACTTTTATCATGGGAGTGGATATAAGAGTGAATAATAATTAGCATAAAAAGTTAAGAATTAAAAAGTTATTACACACACACACACACACACGCACGCACACACACACACCACACACACACACACATATATATATATATATATATATATATATATATATATATGGTAGACTCTCCTATTGTGAAAGATAGATGAGAATTATCAGTGAGGCTTTGATCAATCATATATATATATATATATATATATATATATATATATATATATATATATTATGCATTCTAGTCCGTTAAAATCAATCCTGGTTTCAATATGTATGTCTAAAGAATTTGCTACATATATATATATATATATATATATATATATATATATATATATATATATATATATTACTTGAAGGCACTTACAACGCATGTATCGCATAAAATTCGATACTTTTTCTTATAGAAAATGAACTTGACAAGTGTAATCCCGGCAAAGGATGGCTCGGGGTGTAGAATACCGTACAGACTGTTTCTACAGTCTGTACGGTATTCTACACACCGAGCCATCCTTTGCCGGGATTACACTTGTCAAGTTCATTTTCTATAAGAAAAAGTATCGAATTTTATGCGATACATGCGTTGTAAGTGCCTTCAAGTAAAAATTTAATATATACTTTATTCAGCAACGTTTCTAAATAAACAAACATCCAAAAATCTTATGTATATATATATATATATATATATATATATAGGGTAAACTATAGACACGTGTTTCGAGGTTTCACCTCTCATCAGTATAGTTATACGATTTTTAGCAGCTGCCTCTGGCTGGGTTCGAGACCCGTATAATCAACAGTAATGGTATTATGGATGACTTAAACTCATAACCTTAAGTTTCATTCTTATGCAATCCTCAGATGAGTCAAAAATCAAATTTTTGAGCCATCTGAAGATTGCGTAAGCATGAAACTTAAAGTTATGAGTTTAAATCATCCATAATACCATTACTATAGATTATAAATCTGCTCTGCTGTATTAGCATTGAGCACCTTTTTATGCCAATACTTTTCTCATTTATTCTCTATTCATTCTCTCTCTCTCTCTCTCTCTCTCTCTCTCTATATATATATATATATATATATATATATATATATATAAACTCTACCGGTGTGAAAAAAAAATTAAACTGATATCTGGGGAAAAGTTTGTAAAAAGAAATAGCCAGTACATCCTTATTTTCTGAAAATAATCAATAGTATCTTATGTAGTGGCTAAAGGAAAAAAACCACTGGAGAAATAAGATAATTTTTTCTATTATTGTTATTTCATTTCATTTTTTTACTTAAAAATAATAATAGATTGAATAACGTACACATGGATAAACTCCTGACCGAAACACGTGTAAGTTAAATTAATTGAAATATCCTGTTTTATCCATTCAATTCTTTCTTTCCTTTATTTCTCTTTTCAACACACAAAACACACACACACACACACACACACACACGCGCGCGCATATATATATATATATATATATATATATATATATATATATATATATATATATTTTTATTTATTTTTACAATGTTTTCATAGATCAATGTTCATTATCAACGACCGCGGTTTCATGCTAAAAGCAATCATCAGGTTGAGGAGCAAGATCCAATGGTGTTTGTTGGGGTTTTACAATCCTAAATGTGTCATTGAGTAAAGAACCCCAACAAACACCATTGGATCTTGCTCCTCAACCTGATGATTGCTTTTAGCATGAAACCGCGGTCGTTGATAATGAACATTGATCTATGAAAACATTGTAAAATAAATAAATATTAGCTCTTACAAACTGTGATTGAGCACTGTATTTTCTTTGTTTCATCGCAAAAGAAATTTTGTTTTTACATATACCTATATATATATATATATATATATATATATATATATATATATATATATATATATATATATATAAATGCGTTAATGTTTGAGTGAAAAAATAAAATATAAGAGCTTATTCAAAGAGCATCATGCATATCAGAAATTGTGATCTTTTTCTGGTTCTGGGGGCTTAGAGAACGAACCCCGGCAGGTAAAATAAGGAATATCCCCTCCCAGACTCTAGAGACATTAATCGATTTCACAACCATATATTTCCAGTCTTTTATTCTTTCTTATTCCTAAAAATAGACAAGGAAAAACGATTGGAACCTGATGTTAGAACCGGCACCACCAAAGAGAGAAAGTCTTTTACTCCCCCTAAGCGCTCTTCTGCAGTTTAAGGGTTACCGAGAACAGAGAATCGCGCGGGAAAGAAGGGGGCTAGGGAAAAAGACGCCTGTAAGTAAAACTCGGCGTCTAATGGTTGACAATATAAAAGAGGCTCGGCTCGAAAAACCCCACACGGATAGAAAATCCTACAATATCGAGTCAAATTTATACTTCCAATAATCTTGGCTCACGATAGCTGATCCGGCGGCTGGGTGTCTTTGAAATGGCACTTCGATACGCAAAAGTGCATAACTCTTGTGTTCTTGCAAACGAAACGCTGAGACGAAATACGTTTTACTAGCTTCGGTTCGTTTCGCTGTTTGTTGTGTATCACTTAGTGCATTAGAACCATTACAACTTCTTCTTGTTTTCCCCATAAGTGCAAGGTTTTGTAATGCATATACCGAATCCTATCGCTTTATATATATATATATATATATATATATATATATATATATGAAATATGGAAACACCTTTAATCCTATCACCTTTTACAGGTAAGTATATCTAAACCAACAAGAAAGACAATATCTAAAAAACAAAAAAAGACAATAATACTCACAGATATATATATATATATATATATATATATATATATATATATGCTCTGAGAAGGAAAACTCATTACTTCGAAACCCGCTAGGTGTAGGGTAACCAGCCATATACCTGTTATCCCGGAGAGGTCAAATATGCGACCAGAACAGACGTATATATATACAATTTATATGTATATATATGTATATAAGATATATATATATATATATATTCATATAACCGCTAGGAGAATAGCTAATAAGTAAAAAGTGCTCAATACCTAAGTAGAGCAAATAAATATATATATATATATATATATATATATATATATAGCGAGGGAGAGAGGGTGAGAGAGCGAGAGAGAGAGAGAGAGAGAGAGAAAAGAGAGGGGGTGAGAGAAGTCGTAAAGAAAGAAAGAAAAACGCGTAGAATACACAACAGAAATGACATGTTAAAAATACAATAGTCAAATATCATATCTTTACTTGTATTCAGTCATAAGAAATGATCTCCGGGTATTGGTAATTGACACCCGGGTACTTGTCAGTGGATGGCTGAGCAAGGTCAAAGTTCATAGCTAGCGGGTAGATAAGTGTCTGGTCAAGGGAGGGCCCGGAAGCGCGAATCGCTGTTAAGTGTCTCCGGCCAGACGAAGCCTAAAATGACAGGTTCAAATCACAATGATGATACGGGTGGATAAAGGGTGTAGGTGGGCAGAAAGGCGGGGTACCTACATAAAGAAAGTCTAATGAGGGTCGACCTCGATCTCTATACCCCTTGGGGTACGCCTTACACGGTAGTGTGTAATGAAGAAAGATTTCTTTTCTTTCGTTTTTCTTTTATTCTGTAAGTGTCAGTTTGCTTACTAAATGGAAGAATCATTATTGCTAGTTGATGATATTTGCCACTTCTATAATAGTAAAAAAAAAAAAAGAAAAAAAAAGTGACACGTGATCATTCTTTTTTTTTTATCTAGCAATCCTAATACGGCACACGCCTTAATAATTTGCACATGGTCATATGGTTTTAAGTATTATTTAAGACAAATAATTTTCACACAGTTACATGGTTTCAATTATTATTATCTAATCTTATTATAATGGAGATTGTGTGTTTGTCTGTCTGTAACCGAAACTATATTACTACTCAAGTTCAAATTCCCTTAGTTATTTACGTTACATTCCTCGTGACTTTATTTTTATCTAAAGCTCAATTACTAATAAAATTGTTTTACATTAATACTGTTGGTCTCATCTACGTAGTAATACCATGCAATTGTATTTATATATACAACAAAATAGCAGTTTACAGTGTTAACGGGAAGGCTAATTTGCATATTGACATCAAAAATTTGATTTTATTAAATATATGCTTAGTATTATTGATTTCTAATTGTTTGGTTTTATCTTAATGAATGTGACTAAAAATCTCGGGTATAAATCTTAAACGAAATGTATTAACAAGAAGAAATAACTGTAATTGTAATTTTGTTCTTTACATTCTATTTTAGCTAAATAGTTAAATTAGGAAAATTTAGTAATGAAAGACGGGAGTGATGGAAGAGTAAGTTTCAGCTGTTCTATTTTTCGATTATACCCCCCTCTGTTTCAACTTTTTAAATCTGTATTCTTATTAAGTTTCATTAGTATTTCTAATTTAATCTAATATTTTATTACATTAAAACTTGAATACTTGCACCCGGAGGGTGCATATATTTGCTAGTACTAATAATTTGTACACAAATATTTCAAGCAATTATATCTCTTATTATAATGGAGATTGTGGGTTTGTCTGTCTGTAACCGAAACTATATTACTATACAAGTCACAATTCCTTTAGTTATTTACATCATATTCTCCATGATTTTATTTTTATTTAAACCTCGATTATTAATAAAATTGTTTTACATTATTAATACTGTTGATCATATCCACATAATAATAACATGCAATTGTATTTATATATACAACAAAATAGAGGTTCACAGTGTGAATGGGAAGGCTAATTTGCATATTGATTTAAAAAAATTGATTTTAATAAATATATGCTTAGTATTATTGATTTCTAATTGTTTGGTTTTATCTTATTGAATATGAGCAAAAATCTCTTCAATAAATCTCAAAAGAAATCCCTTAACAAGAAGAAATAACTTTAATATTATTCTTTACTTCCTATTTTAACTAAACAGTTTAATTAGGAAAATTTACCAATGAAAGACGGGAGTAACGGAAAATGATGGAAGACTTAGTTTCAAAGTTGTTCTATTTTTCAATCATACCCCCTCTGTTCAAAATCTTTTTATCTACATTCTTATTCAGTTTCATTAGCCTTTCTAATTTAATATGATATTTTATTATAAAATTTAACTAAAATACTTGCACCCGGAGGGTGCATATATTTGCTAGTGGTTATAATTATTACATAAACAATTAAACTTTCAAATAATTATTCTTCATTCATCATTGGCAATTCAGTCTCGAAAGACTATGATAAAAGATTTTGTGTGCCCCTGAAGTTGCAGCGCCTCCTGTGACTATGAAGTCCTATGTTTGAGAAACATTCTCGACCACAGATTTTGCATTTGTAGGTTGTCCCTGTAGATGATGATGTTCCGATGCTTTGTTGCCGTTGCTTTCTTATGGACCTCTTAGCTTCATGATGTTGTACCAGGGTGAATTCTGACATGTACAGTCCTCTATGGAGATTCTGCCGCCACCGAGGGCGGTCTTGAGCCAAATTTTCCCAGCTGGAAGGGACAATGCCAAAGCACCTGAGATCATTTTTGCAGACATCCTTGAATCGCAGTAGGGGGCGACCAATCTGTCTTTTACCAGATGTTAGCTCTCCATACAGGATCTCTTTCTTATTTTTTATTACATAAACAATTACAGTTTCAAATAATTATTCTTCATTTATCATTGGCAATTCAGTCTCGAAAGACTATGATAAAAGTTTTTATGTGCCCCTGAAGTTGCAGCGCCCCCATTACATTACATTACAATTACACTTTCAATAATTATTCTTAATCTATCAATAATGAAGATTCGCTTCCTGTTTTTGTCTGTTACAAAAATTACGTCACTGCTTACGTCACATTACCCAAAATCGTCATAACATAGAATAATCTATTAAATACACTCAAAATTTGAACATGCAACATTAGACAGTCCTCATTGTTTTTTAAAACAAGTTTTAATAAATACATGACTGGTATTATATATCTATATATAGTTTGTTTTATTTTAATACATATTTAAAGTTTACATTTCAAATTGTTTTATTTCTTTTATTCCTTTAATGAATTTGATGATTTTACTCACTTAGGGTACAGACTCGCTGACATTGAATTTTTTTACTCCCACCCCTCAGGCAATATGTTTCAAAAATCTATTTTTACATCGCCCGGAGGATGTTTTTTATTTTGTACTAGTATAATCTATTATTATTAATTTTATAATTTGAGCATTTAATGTAGTTTCTTAATTGTATGGATTTGTGTTTAACTGAAATAAATCCCAGAGTGTTCCATATCATTGGGTCACAGACCGTTCAACCAACGCAACACTTTCCCCATCCACAGTTAATATCGCCCAATAGAAGGTTATTTTTATTTTTAACCTCAGCGCTTTCAACCAAACTCGCGCAGAACAAGCAATCACCACAGCCAATAATCTCCCAGAGAACGATCAGTGACATGGTTGAAAGCGCTTGGGTAAAAAAATATAGGACACTTTCACTAGGACCTGGATCTTGATATACGGAAAACAAAAAGGAGACTTAAATGTGGGGAGAAATATTCGTTGTCTTTAACAAAACGTTTATATACACTGGCGCGTGGTCTAATGGTTAGAGTCGTATGTAAATGGACTCGGCGATAATATAATAATCTATTAATAATGGAGATTGTATTTCTGTCTGTAACAAAAACTACGTCATAGCTCTACGTCACAGCTTACGGTGGTGGCTTACTGTTAACACGCCTTCAAACCACTAAAAAAATGTTATTTGTCGACAAAAACGCCTTCAAACCATTAAAAAAATGTTATTTTTCGACAAAAACGCCTTCAAACCACTAAAAAAAATATTATTTGTCGACAAAAACGCCTTCAAACCATTAAAAAAATGTTATTTTCCGACAAAAACGCCTTCAAAGCAGTAAAAATGTTATTTGTCAACAAAAATGCCTTCAAAATCACTAAAAAAAATGTTTATTGTCGACAAAAAACGCCTTCAAACCACTAAAAAAATGTTATTTGTCGACAAAACACCTTCAAACCTCTAAAAAATATTCTAAAGTGGGGGGGGGATTAAATGTTTACATTTACTTATCGAGAAAAGACTGTGGGGGGGGAATATCGCTTTCATATCGCATTAAGTTTTCGGGAAAAACGAGTTTAAACAGCTAGGGAGTTCAATAGTAGCGCAGGTTGGGTTTTGATCTGGCACCGCTTAGCGTTTTTTTTTTTTTTTTTAGGCCAGGACGCATTTTTGTGATAATACGTGAAAGAAACACAATATACGTTACTCTGCTAACCGACTGTGGCTAACGCGGCGCCTAGGTATACACAACAGCA
>CM042172.1:70420828-70421872 GCA_023376005.1 Doryteuthis pealeii | reverse complement strand
GAGAGATATGATGATGAATGATGATGATGATATATATATATATATATTATAATATATACATATATATTATATGTTGTGTGTGTTTTGTGTGTGTGAATGAAAATGGAAGTGAAATCCCGAGACATGTAATATAGGGAAGAATTTGAAAAATCACAGGTTCAAATAAATGAGTGTATTTTATTTCAGCCAACGCAGCAGCGTTTGCAATCTGTTTAGTAAGTCTCTCAGGTCTCTTTCTTGATATAAGGACAAGTAAAAATTTTCAATAATAATAAGGATAATAAATGATCTCAGTATGCACAACTATTTACCATAGTTTTCGAGAGATATTTGGATCCATCCATTTTTGAACGCTATGTAAAATTCAAATAGCCTCATTTCAGTTTGAACTCCTGTGACCAGGGCAATTTCTACAATGGTGGCTTTTAGAATAAGACAGCGCTACCAAAAAGAAATTGTATACGTACATGTAAACCTGTATAAAATGAGTATCTATTATAATGGAGATTGTGTATTTTCTGTCTATAACCGAAACTATATCACTCCTCAAGTCAAATTCTCTTAATTATTTACGTTCACATTCTCCATGATTTATTTTATTTAATCCTCAATTATTTAATGGCGTTTTTCATTATTAACACTGTTTGACCATATCTACATACTAATAAAATGCAATTTGTATTAATATATACAACAAAATAGTGGTTTACAGTGTGAACGAGAAGATTAGTATATTTAAAGTATTCCTAGTTTATACGCACATACGGTACTTCGAACCGTTTAAAGTGACATGTATCTATAGGTTGCACGTTCAATCCTTACTACGGGTGAAAATACCATAATCTTATTATAATGGAGATTGTGTATTTTTCTGTCTGTAACCGAAACTATATTACTACTCAAGTCACAATTTCCCTTCGTTATTTACCATCACAAATTTCTCCATGAATTTTATTTATATTTAAACCTCAATTATTAATAAAATTGCTTCCCTTTTTATTAGCGTTGTCCATATCTACATACTAATAACATGCAACTGTATTT
>CM042172.1:70410828-70415828 GCA_023376005.1 Doryteuthis pealeii | reverse complement strand
TCTGACTCATTAAGTTTATCTTTATATATATATATTATATATACATATATGGAAGAGACTTGTGAGTGTGTGGTGTGTCTGTGTTTGAATATTTTCTACAGCTTTATGAATATTTAAATCTGTGCGAACTTATTATATATATATATATATATATATATATATATATATATATATATAATATATATATATATATATTACTAGAAGCGGCTATCCGGCGTTTCCTGTTTAGAGGGGGATAATGAAAAGTTAGTCTTGCAGATCCATTGATTGCTTTGGTCTTACATAATTGATATATATATATATATATATATATATATATATATATATATATATATATATATATATATATATATAGATAGATAGATAGATAGATAGATAGATAGATATATTCCTTTACGAAGCTGTTTGAATTTCACATTGCGCTAATACCCTTGGGTAAATGTATGAATCCAGATCTTCCTCCAGCTATGGGTGAATAGCAGGGCAGATTGGGCTCTTTAACCTTGGTTTGGTTACCTGTCTAGGAGAAGGAAAACTCTGAATTCAAACCTGTAAAACTCCGCTTAAGAAATTGACCTTGTATCACATCCGGTTCGTGCGGAGGGGTTGGTAAATGGTAATATATATATATATTATATAATATATATATATATATATATATATGCTTAATTGGAGTCGTACCTAATTTTGAAAATTAATTAATTAATAATGAATTAGGCGGGGAATGTTTAGCCATACATTTAATAGGTATTCCCGCCTAATTCATTATTAATTAATTAATTTTCAAAATTAGGTACGACTCCAATTAAGCACTTATTCTCCCAAAAATTATCGGCAAAAAGCCATTCTAAACAAACCGTGTTTATATATATATATATATATATATATATATATATATATAATTTTTTGAAATTTTTTTCGATTTTCCTTTCATTTGAAACATCTTCACCTGATGATTGCATCTCATGAAACCAATATGGTTGTGAATGTTCCTTTGTCACCTAATAAATAGATATGTAAAACCTTTATATATTTATCTTATAATATTATATATATATATATATATATATTATATATATATATATGAATATGCTTGCATGAATATACACACATGTGTTCATTCGTGCATATTTGTGTGTGTGTTTGTGTGTGTGTGTGCACGTTTGCATGTGTAATGTGGCATGTATATGTGTACCTGTGTATGTGTGTATTATGGGTGTCCAATATTTGTGTTTTATGCCCAAAGACGAATGTTGTGGAATCGTCGGCAAGAGAAGGGGGGCGGGACCATTTCTTGAATTCCTTGCGTTCCTTCACTTGATCCGTCTTAAGAACTTACATCTTCCATAACTTAAAACCCGACCCAACCACCACACGACTTCCACAAATCTCTGATTTATCGTAACAACGTTCTCAAGTCATAAGTAGTGACGCGATTTATTGCAATCTTATATACACCAGCGCAGGTACGCTGCCAACCACCCCACCCACCGAGCCACCCACCTGCCACCGTTGCTAACATGCCAAATTCTTATATCTACCTTTGTAAGTACATAAACACGTGGATAATCGTGGTACAATATGCTCTCTCTCTCTGTCCCTCTCTGTCTCTGTCTCTGTCTCTCTCTGTCTCTCTATGTATGTATGTATGTATCTATCTAACATATACATATATGTATATACGTAATTGTATGAACATGTGGATAATCATTCTACAATATGTCCTCTCTCTCTGTCTCTCTTCTCTCTCTGTTTCTCTGTCTCTGTCTTTCTCTCTCTGTCTTCTCTCTCTCTCTCTCTCTCTCTCTCTCTCTCTCTCTCTCTCTAACATATAACATATATGTATATTCGTAATAGTATGAACATGTGGATAATCATTCTAGAATATGTCCTCTCTCTCTCTCTCTCTCTTCTCTTTCTCTTTCTCTCTCTCTCTCTCTCTCTCTCTCTATCTGTCTCTCTGCCTCTGTCTCTGTCTCTCTCTGTCTCTCTGTCTCTCCCTAATATATACATATATGTATATACGTAATTGTATGAACATGTGGATAATCATTCTACAATATGTCCTCTCTCTCTGTCTCTCTTTCTCTCTCTGTCTATGTCTCTCTTTCTCTCTCTCTCTATATATATATCTATCTATCTATCTATCTATCTAACATATACGTATATGTATATACATAATTGTATGAATATGTGGATAATCATTCTAGAATATGTTCTCTCTCTCTCTCTCTCAATCTCTCTCTCTCTCTCTCTCTCTCTCTCTCTCTCTCTCTCTCTCTCTATCTAACGTATACATATATGTATATACGTAATTGTATGAACGTGGATAATCATTCTACTATATGTTCTCTCTCTCTCTCTCTCTCTCTCTCTCTCTCTCTCTCTCTCTCTCTCTCTCTAACATATACATATATGTATATACGTAATTGTATGAACATGTGCATAATTATTCTACAATATGTTCTCTCTCTCTCTCTCTCTGTCTCTCTTTCTCT
Source organism: Doryteuthis pealeii (assembly GCA_023376005.1). NCBI lineage: Eukaryota > Metazoa > Mollusca > Cephalopoda > Myopsida > Loliginidae > Doryteuthis > Doryteuthis pealeii. The sequence continues at coordinate 70,413,330 of CM042172.1, read as the reverse complement.
CTGTGTCCCTTTCTCTCTCTCTGCCCCCCTCTCTTTCTCTCTCTCTCTCTCACACACGCACACACATACATATATGTTGATACATTCATTCATGGCGTACATTGTGGAGGCGAATTGTAGGAAATGGACTCGTCGACCCGAGTTCAAATCCTAGACGAGGCTGTCTACATTTCACATAACGCTAAAACCCTTGGAAAAAGTATGCATCCAGCTGCAATCCCTCCAGCTATGGGTAAATAGCATGGTAGACTGGGCTCTTTAACATTGGTTTGGTGACCAGTCTAGGAGAAGGAAACTGCTCGAAAAGGAGGGGTTGGTAAAGATATAAGGACATATTTTATATCATTGACATTAACGTGAAGGGAACTACCCTTTAAATTGACCTTGTGTCACATCCTGCTCGTGTGGAGGGGTTGGTAAATATATATATATAACTTTATGAATTGAAGATTTTTAGAAAAAACAAATGATGTTATTAGTTTGCTGACAGAATCTGTTTCGACCTTTTAATAAAGCGGTCTTCATTAAAAGCTAACATATGAAGGAAAGACGGAATAAATAACCGTTAAATAGGAGGGGTACAAACGAACGCTGGTGTTCGATACTGGAATTTTTTTTTAAATGCGTATTCTGTGTTAAAAATGAAATAAATTTTATTTTTAAAAATCAGAAGCATTATTATCCATAAGAAAAAAACTCAAAAGTGTTTGAAGTAGAAATATATAAAAAAAAGGTATCAAAAATGTTCAGGATGTATTAAAAGGTCGAAAGATATCTGTCAGCATAGTAATAACATCATTTGTTTTTTCTAAAAATGTTCAATTCATACTGTCGGATTCACTTCCATTTACTTCATATATAACTGTGTACAAATTATTTGTATCAAGAATAGGTATTAGAAGATAAAGATGATTACGAGGTGTTATTTTGTTTATTCTCTCTCTTCCACCCCCTCTCTCTGTCTGTCAGTCTGTCTGTCTCTCTCTCTAACTGTTTTTGTCTTTCTTCACTTCGTCCCAATCATTCACTCATATATGTGATATACGCATACACGCTTACATATTAACATATTTATAGATGAAAATAACCAAATGGCTCGTGCACACAGTTACGCAATTTCAAATCACCAACGTCCAATTCTTTTTGTCCATATTCTTTCGATCTTTCCAATTTTGCAAAATCTTTCTTTTCTGACACACACACACACACACACACACACACACACAATGACAAAATTTTCATTCATTCATTCATTCTTTTTTTCTTTCTTTTTCCTTCCCTTTCTTTCATTCTATTCTTCCTTCCTTCATTGCGTTTTATTACATTCATTCTTCTTTTTCTTTCTTTCTTTTCCTTTTCATTCCTTCATCCTTTTCTTGTTTCCTTCCATTTTACGTTCTTTCTTCCTTTCTTTCTTTCTTTCTTTCTTTCCTTTGTGTTGTATTTTCATTCATGAAAAAAAAAATTGATTTAAATTATTAATATGAAATTCCTCCCTATCTATACATATATAAAGGGCAGTTGTAAGAATCTGTATATAATTATATATACACATTAAATATCACCAGGGCTCGGTTTTTGAGCAAAAATAATGAAGATTTGCTTTATATTTGGGAAGATATTTAAAAATTCAAATTTGAAAAGTAACAGAATGGAAAGTCATTTGCATGTTATTTTGTTTATCTTTTTTTTGTATGTTTTTTTTTTCTCTTTGAAATACAATATTCATTGATTGAATTAATTGCATCATTTATATCTTTTTTTTTTTAATTGTAAATCTTTGAATGGACATTTCTTACTATATTGTTATATATTTCCGTGGGGACTTTGTATGGGGCAAAAAGCGAGGATCTCAGTCGCGTTAAGTAATAATGGATCTACGGGACTAACTTTTAAAAATCCAGCTCTACCCAGTCGACGCCGGGTAGCCACTTCTAGTACTGAATTAAAGCACTAAAAATCCTGACCAGTAGTAATACTCGAACTCCAATTACGTGCAACAGATGATCGTTTTTTTTTTCTCACAATCTGCGAATCCCAAATTCCTTGTGCTTTCCCCGGCGAAATGATATTATGTTAACGAGGGTCACCAACCCATCGCAAGCCGTTGATTTGGAACACGTCTAGGTTCCCAAGGTAACTCGTATACGTTTGAATGGAAGAGGAGGATTTATTAACTGTCTTTTCAGTATATTTTACGGTTAATGATACGAGGGCTTTTCACTATTCTTACCTTTGACATTGAAGCAGCTGATTGAAAAGTCTTCGCAGGGAGCAATTACCCGTTGACAATTGTGACGAGGAAGAGAAGTATTGAAATAGGAAGTTTTTTGCTTGTATGACAGATCGGCCGTGAGTGTCATCTAGTAATTGGAACACCCTCATACTCAAGCATTTTGCACGGAACGACCCACATTTAAGTAAATAAAAATATCTATCTATCTATCTATCTATCTATCTATCTATATGTGTGTGTGTGTGTGTGTGTAAAATAAAGTCGTC
>CM042172.1:70363328-70408328 GCA_023376005.1 Doryteuthis pealeii | reverse complement strand
TATGAATATGAAATAAAGTGTTTTCACTTTAACAGCATGTGTTGTTTTCATACGCATTTATCTATACTCATACCGTCGGATTCATTTCCTTTCTCTCAACTGATATATATATATATATATATATATATATATATATATTTATGTGTGTGTGTGTGTGTGTGTGTATGTGTTTTTTTATCCTTTGTATACCCGTTTAACTGTCCTAGATTACCTTCTGAGTGCAAACTTTTGAACGGCCATCCTGACCCAGGTAAACAATAGAAAAAACTCTCCAAATATGTCTCCAAGTTTCTGTCCCAATCGATTATCGCCAGTGCCCTACATTAGCTGGTGACCATGACACCTGGCGACATACCATCCAGCGGACAGTCTATTCCTTTGTAACCTATGACAGAGTAAACCGGAAGTAGGGAGCACCCTGCTGCTTCCGACACGGTCTTGACCTTCAATTGCAGTCAGTTCGGACCTGCTTATCTATCCTACATAGACCCTCTCAGCCATGAACGCGACTGCAGTCTTTATCGGCACTAACATTTATGTGACCGCAAAGAACAGAAAGGGGTTCGGACAAATGACTTTTATCATGGGAGTGGATATCAGAGTGAATAATAATTAGCATAAAAAGTTAAAAATCAAAAGTTATTACACACACACACACACACACACACACACACACACACACACATATATATATATATATATATATATATATATATTATATATATATATGCATTCTAGTCCGTTAAAAATCAATCCTGGTTTCAATAAGTATGTCTAAAGAATTTGCTACATATATATATTATATATATATATATATATATATATGTATATATATGTATATATATTAAATTTTTACTTGAAGTCACTTACAACGCATGTATCGCATAAAATTCGATACTTTTTCTTATAGAAAATGAACTTGACAAGTGTAATCCCGGCAAAGGATGGCTCGGTGTGTAGAATACCGTACAGACTGTAGAAACAGTCTGTACGGTATTCTACACACCGAGCCATCCTTTGCCGGGATTACACTTGTCAAGTTCATTTTCTATAAGAAAAAGTATCGAATTTTATGCGATACATGCGTTGTAAGTGACTTCAAGTAAAAATTTAATATATACTTTATTCAGCAACGTTTCTAAATAAACAAACATCCAAAAATCTTATATATATATATATATATATAATATATATATATATAGGGTGAACTATAGACACGTGTTTCGAGGTTTCACCTCTCATCAGTATAGTTATACGATTTTTAGCAGCTGCCTCTGGCTGGGTTCGAGACCCATATAATCAACAGTAATGGTATTATGGATGACTTAAACTCATAACTTTAAGTTTCATGCTTATGCAATCTTCAGATGAATCAAAAATCAAATTGTTGACCCATCTGAAGATTGCATAAGCATGAAACTTAAAGTTATGAGTTTAAATCATCCATAATACCATTAGTCTTGATCATAAATCTGCTCTGCTTTATTAGCATTGAGCACCTTTTTATGCCAATACTTTTCTCATTTATTCTATATTCATTCTCTCTCTCTCTCTCTCTCTCTCTCTCTCTATATATAATATATATATATATATATATATATATATATATATATTATATATAGTTCAATGAGAAATCAAAACAAATAAAAGTTTTTGCTTTTATTTATTTAATTACAGGAACGGTATTACAACCAGCGGTTTCTTGCTGAAAGCATTCATCGGGTAAGACGAAAAGTTCCTTTGAAAATGACAGAAATTGTGTAAAATATATATCCTTTATTTTACACAATTTCTGTCATTTTCAAAGGAACTTTTCGTCTTACCCGATGAATGCTTTCAGCAAGAAACCGCTGGTTGTAATACCGTTCCCGTAATTAAATAAATAAAAGCAAAAACTTTTATTTGTTTTGATTTCTCATTGAACTATCAACGCTCTATCACAGATATTGAGCACTCTTCTAATAACACTGTACGTTGGATTACTATTACTTTTTCTAGTATACTAGTGCCAACCATACACATTAATCTATATTATTATATATATATATATATATATATATATATAATATATTATATATACATAAACTCTACGGTGTGAAAAAAAATTAAACTGATATCTGGGGAAAAGTTTTAAAAAAGAAATAACCAGTACATCCTTACTTTCTGAAAATAATCAATAGTATCTAATGTAGTGGCCAAAGGAAAAAAACCACTGGAGAAATAAAATAATTTTTTCTATTATTGTTATTTCATTTCATTTTTTTACTTAAAAATAATAATAGATTGAATAATGTACACATGGATAAACTCCTGACCGAAACACGTGTAAGTTAAATTAATTGAAATATCCTGTTTTATCCATTCAATTCTTTCTTTCCTTTATTTTTCTCAACACACAAACATACACACACACACACACACACACACACACGCGCGCGCATATATATAATATATATTATATATATATATATATATATATATATTTATTTACAATGTTTTCATAGATCAATGTTCATCATCAACGACCGCGGTTTCATGCTAAAAGCAATCATCAGGTTGAGGAGCAAGATCCAATGGTGTTTGTTGGGGTTTTACAATCCTAAATGTGTCATTGAGTAAAGAACCCCAACAAACACCATTGGATCTTGCTCCTCAACCTGATGATTGCTTTTAGCATGAAACCGCGGTCGTTGATAATGAACATTGATCTATGAAAACATTGTAAAATAAATAAATATTAGCTCTTACAAACTGTGATTGAGCACTGTATTTTCTTTGTTTCATCGCAAAAAGAAATTTGTTTTTTACATATACCTATATATATATATATATATATATATATATATATATATATATATATATATATATTATATATAAATGCGTTAATGTTTGAGTGAAAAAATAAATATAAGAGCTTATTCAAAGAGCATCATGCATATCAGAAATTGTGATCTTTTTCTGGTTCTGGGGCTTAGAGAACGAACCCCGGCAGGTAAAATAAGGAATATCCCCTCCCAGACTCTAAGAGACATTAATCGATTTCACAACCATATATTTCCAGTCTTTTATTCTTTCTTATTCCTAAAATAGACAAGGAAAAACGATTGGAACCTGATGTTAGAACCGGCACCACCAAAGAGAGAAAGTCGTTTACTCCCCCCTAAGCGCTCTTCTGCAGTTTAAGGTTACCGAGAACAGAGAATCGCGCGGGAAAGAAGGGGGCTAGGGAAAAAAGACGCCTGTATGTAAAACTCGGCGTCTAATGGTTGACAATATAAAAGAGGCTCGGCTCGAAAAACCCCACACGGATAGAAAATCCTACAATATCGAGTCAAATTTATACTTCCAATAATCTTGGCTCACGATAGCTGATCCGGCGGCTGGGTGTCTTTGAAATGGCACTTCGATACGCAAAAGTGCATAACTCTTGTGTTCTTGCAAACGAAACGCTGAGACGAAATACGTTTTACTGCCTTCGGTTCGTTTCGCTGTTTGTTGTGTATCACTTAGTGCATTAGAACCATTACAACTTCTTCTTGTTTTCCCCATAAGTGCAAGGTTTTGTAATGCATATACCGAATCCTATCGCTTATATATATATATATATATATATATATATATATATATATATGAAATATGGAAACACCTTTAATCCTATCACCTTTTACAGGTAAGTATATCTAAACCAACAAGAAAGACAATATCTAAACCAACAAAAAAGACAATAATACTCACAGATATATATATATATATATATATATTATATATATATATATATATATATATACTCTGAGAAGGAAAACTCATTACTTCGAAACCCGCTAGGTGTAGGGTAACCAGCCATATACCTGTTATCCCGGAGAGGTCAAATATGCGACCAGAACAGACGTATATATATATATATATATAATTATATATATATATATATATATATATTAAACAATGGAAAGGAGTAACCTACTCGAGTTTCATCGATTGATTCTTCAGGGTTACATCAGTTAATTAATCTAGTTTTCGCTTAATCTCAGTTGGTATAATACAAGCCCGTTGGAATGGGATTTATCCATTATAGACGGACGCTTATTTATATTTTCAAAGATTTACACCTTTCCATTGTTAAAATAAATTTTTGCTCTATATTGTATTGAGCACTTTGTATTTGTTTTTTTCTCAATCTTAACTTCTGGATATTGTGCGCTTCCAACGATCGTGCTCATACCCACCGGTAAGCTACTACTTATACATTTACAAATATATATATATATATATATATATATATATATATTATTGAATATGGAAACGCATTTTATCCTATCACCTTTTACAGGTAAGTATAACAAAATCAACAATAAAGACAAATATATATATATATATATATATATATATATATATATATATATTATATATATATATAATTCTGAAATTAAATCTGATGATAAAGCTTTGCTTTGAAATCGATTAGACATATAAAACATCTTTTTGTCTTTATTTTTTACGAATTGTATTGCCTTCGAATTTTATTATTATAATATTATATATATATATATATATATATATATAAACTATCAAAATTATATATATACTATCAAAATTATTGTAAACTAGTCGATCAACCTAACAATAATTTTAGAGAAACAACCTGTTTTGAAAAGACTTGCTCTGTGAAAAAACAGAAAAGATGGTAAAAAAACGATGATATGCATAGACCATGTGCTGCATTTCTGTAACTGTGAGTTTCACGCCTAAATACTTATCAGACCGGCAGATGTTGTGTATCACTTAGTGCATTAGAACCATTACAGCTTCTTCTAGTTTACCCATAAGTGCACGGTTTTGTAATGCATATACCAAATCCTATCGCTTATATATATATATATATATATATATATATATATATATATATTAATTATTAATGTGTATGGTTGGCACTAGTATACTAGAAAAAGTAATAGTAATCCAACGTACAGTGTTATTAGAAGAGTGCTCAATATCTGTGATAGAGCGTTGATAGTTTCAGCAAGAAACCGCTGGTTGTAATACCGTTCCCGTAATTAAATAAATAAAAGCAAACTTTTATTTGTTTTGATTTCTCATTGAACTATATATATATATATATATATATATATATATATATATATATATATATATATATATTATTTGAGTCATGGTGGAAGGTGTTGTATAATTATGAGTTTGCTCCAAATCTCCTTAGTCGGATCTTAGCCCTGAAGAGCACTAAGTGAAACTTTTTAGTAGGTATATCTTACTCATAGGTTTATCTATATTTATTTGCTCTACTTAGGTATCCAGCACTATATATATATATATATATATATATATATATATATATATATATATATATATATATATGTGTATAAATTGTTTTTTTCTTTTGGCCCAGTACTGTAGTATCAATCGATTATTTTTGGTTGGTACGATTATTTTGGTCTTTTCTTTTTTCAAAAATTTTTTTCTCCCCAGGTGATGTTTGGTAGTATATTTTTACTATTTGCCGGGGTTTTTCTCACTGCGAGTGTTATACCAACATGTTTAGTATATATATATATATATATATAATATATATTATATATATATATATATATACTAAACATGTTATATATATATATATATATATATATATATATATATATATATATATATATATATTATGTCCTAAATGGCCGTTGAGCGAAAGGCTTCCATCACCTTTTGACAGGTTTTGTTTTTCGTCCTGCAAGATGTCTACCCATCATCCTCTCCAGACAAGCTTGGGAGGATAACCAGTTTAGTCGCCGATGACCCGACTATGAAACAGGTAGTCTTGGGTTACCAAATGAAATGAAATAATAATAATAGAAAAAATGTAGAAATGTTCCGCGCACAAAGAAGTATCAACCTCAGAGTAAATCCTTATTTTAAAAAATAAAATTCGTTGGAAAGCGGAGAATTTTTGGAATGTTCGAAAAAAGAACTTGTAAGATCCGGAATTTCTCTGCAGAGCATAGTTTCCATCATTGTGCTGTTCCAATATCTTCCACTCTATTTTATATGGCATCCCTTGGTCTTTGTACTCCTATATGCAGTTTGGACTCGTCGCCCCGAGTTCAAATCCTGGACGTGGTAATTGCATTTCACTTAGCGCTAATACCCTTGGGAAAGGTATGAATCCTATTCTCCCTCCTGCTATGGGTAAATAGCAGGGCAGCCTGGGTTCTTTAACCATGGCTAGGTAACCAGTCTAGAAGGAAAACTCTGAATTCAAACCTGTTAAACTCCGCTTAAGAAATTGACCTTGTGTCACATCCTGCTTGTGCGGAGGGGTTGGTAAATATATATACGCAGTTGTCAATAGAAACTTAGTCCTGTACCCCTCAAATAATACGTTGCATGCATCTATTTATTAATATTTATAAAAGATATTTATAATCTATTAATATTCAATTAATAATTTAGTTAATATAATTTATGTTTTATATTTATATTTATATTTATGTTTAATACAATTTATATTATTTAGTATAATTTATATATTTAATACATATATTTAATAATACATACATTTAATACATATATATTTAATACATATATTTAATACAATTCATTTAATAATTTTATGTTTAATAATTTATTAATATGTAATATTAATTAAAGTAGTAAAAAAATAAAACAATTTGAAATAGAAACTTAGCATTCCTCTTTTTCTTGTTCCTGAATGATTCATTATGAGAGTAGAATCTCTGTTTAAAATCCCCTTGGACCATTCCGACATATTTGTCGCTGGTCTTGGGTTGGTCAGAGGCGGCTGTTTGAATTTAAAGATAAAACCCGACCTTAAAGAAGATTTAAGTTTTATTTATAAAGCATTGTCACTCATTATTAATTTTGATTTATAATTTCTTCTATCTTTTTAAAAAAGTTTTAATGGCTTTCTGATTCTAATTTCTACAACAGCAGAGAAAAAACATAAATCAGAGATAATAACAAATTATAACCTCCCAATTAAACTCATATTTGTCACATGCTAATTGTAGATTTGGTTTGTTTTGTTTTACGGCATATCAACCTCAGTGGGTCATTTAATGCCGATAAAATTTTGAAATAAATCAATTCTTAATGGATAATACAAATTTTTAATAAATACATTTTTATATTTGGTTTGGTTTGGTTTGTTTTGTTTTACGGCATATCAACCTCAGTGGGTCATTTAATGCCGATAAAGTTTTGAAATAAATCAATTCTTAATGGATAATACAATTTTTTTATAAATACATTTTTCTATTTAACCCATAGATGGGACCCTAACAGGTACTACCACTCCGGGTCAGAGTGGACCAGGGAGCAATGGTGATGAAGAGGTGCTCCACATTCCCAAACCTCCAAAACTGGAACCTCACCATCAGATAGAGTTTAACGTCATTCCCAGGACATGTAGACCCTCAGCCACCGCCTTCTAGCACCCATATGATAAAAAGGGGTTGGGGCTTGCAATGAGGGCAATAGGGTTGGAAAAATCATATAGGTGCTAGGGCTTGACGTGACCAGCCGATTGATCGGAGGGGACCTCTCCGACCGCCCGTCTAACCCAAGATAGGGCCAAAGTGGAGTATTGTATGTCATGAATTGCTCATCCACCTGGGCTCTATCCTTAAGCATCACGGGTCGCCACCCACGGCCAATAGGTGGCCCCATTGGGGGAGTCTTACCCATCTGCAGAAGTGCAGTCTGTGCATTCTAACGCCGCAGCCGACAGGGCGGTTGTAGTAAAATATCCTATATAAGGGTTGACCTGGTTATTACACCTAAGTGCTTCCAGTAATGAGGCTCTAGTTCTGGGGTGTGTGATATGTGCAAATTATTTGTACTAATACAAAATAAAAAAACGCCCACCTGGCGATGTAAAATAGATTTTTGCCTGAGGGGTGGGAGTTAAAAATTCAATGTCAGCGAGTTTGTACGCTAAGTAAGTAAAATCATCAAATTCATTAAATGATTAAAAATTAAAAAAGTGAAATGTTCACTATATATATATATAATTTAATATACCAAGCGTGTTGGTAAATCCTTGCGGTGAGAAAAAAACCAGCAAATAGTTTGATTGTAAAAATATACTATCAAACGTCAACCGGGGAGAAAAAAATTTTTGAAAAAAAGAAAAGACCAAGATATTCGTACCAATAAAAAATAATCTATTGGTACAGTATTTGGCCAAAAGAAAATACAATTTATATGTATATATATGTATATAAGATATATATATATATATTCATATAACCGCTAGGAGAATAGCTAATAAGTAAAAAGTGCTCAATACCTAAGTAGAGCAAATAATATATATATATATATATATATATATTATATATATATAGCGAGGGAGAAGAGGTGAGAGAGCGAGAGAGAGAGAGAGAGAGAGAGAGAGAGAGAGAGAGAGAGGGGGGGTGAGAGAAGTCGTAAAGAAAGAAAAAATACGCGTTGAATACACAACAGAAATGACATGTAAAAATACAATAGTCAAATATCATATCTTTACTTGTATTCAGTCATAAAAAATGATCTCCGGGTATTGGTAATTGACACCCGGGTACTTGTCAGTGGATGGCTGAGCAAGGTCAAAGTTCACAGCTAGCGGGTAGATAAGTGTCTGGTCAAGGGAGGGCCCGGAAGCGCGAATCGCTGTTAAGTGTCTCCGGCCAGACGAAGACTAAAATGACAGGTTCAAATCACAATGATGATACGGGTGGATAAAGGGGTGTAGGTGGGCAGAAAGGCGGGGTACCTAGATAAAGAAAGTCTAATGAGGGTCGACCTCGATCTCTATACCCCTTGGGGTACGCCTTACACGGTAGTGTGTAATGAAGAAAGATTTCTTTTCTTTCGTTTTTCTTTTATTCTGTAAGTGTCAGTTTGCTTACTAAATGGAAGAATCATTATTGCTAGTTGATGATATTTGCCACTTCTATAATAGTAAAAAAAAATAAAAAAGTGACACGTGATCATTCTTTTTTATTTTTTTATCTAGCAATCCTAATATGGCACACGCCTTAATAATTTGCACATAGTCATTTGGTTTTAAGTATTATTTAAGACAAATAATTTTCACAGAGTTACATGGTTTCAGCTATTATTATCTAATCTTATTATAATGGAGATTGTGTGTTTGTCTGTCTGTAACCGAAACTATATTACTACTCAAGTTCAAATTCCCTTAGTTATTTACGTTACATTCCTCGTGACTTTATTTTTATCTAAAGCTCAATTACTAATAAAATTGTTTTACATTAATACTGTTGGTCTCATCTACGTAGTAATACCATGCAATTGTATTTATATATAACAACAAAATAGCAGTTTACAGTGTTAACGGGAAGGCTAATTTGCATATTGACATCAAAAATTTGATTTTATTAAATATATGCTTAGTATTATTGATTTCTAATTGTTTGGTTTTATCTTAATGAATGTGACTAAAAATCTCGGTATAAACTTAAACGAAATGTATTAACAAGAAGAAATAACTGTAATTGTAATTTTGTTCTTTACATTCTATTTTAGCTAAATAGTTAAATTAGGAAAATTTAGTAATGAAAGACGGGAGTGATGGAAGAGTAAGTTTCAGCTGTTCTATTTTTCGATATTACCCCCCTCTGTTTCAACTTTTTAAATCTGCATTCTTATTAAGTTTCATTAGTATTTCTAATTTAATCTAATATTTTATTACATTAAAACTTGAATACTTGCACCCGGAGGGTGCATATATTTGCTAGTACTAATAATTTGTACACAAAATATTTCAAGCAATTATATCTCTTATTATAATGGAGATTGTGGGTTTTGTCTGTCTGTAACCGAAACTATATTACTATACAAGTCACAATTCCTTTAGTTATTTACATCATATTCTCCATGATTTTATTTTTATTTAAACCTCGATTATTAATAAAATTGTTTTACATTATTAATACTGTTGATCATATCCACATAATAATAACATGCAATTGTATTATATATACAACAAAATAGAGGTTCACAGTGTGAATGGGAAGGCTAATTTGCATATTGATTTTAAAAAATTGATTTTAATAATATATGCTTAGTATTATTGATTTCTAATTGTTTGGTTTTATCTTATTGAATATGAGCAAAAAATCTCTTCAATAAATCTAAAAGAAATCCCTTAACAAGAAGAAATAACTGTAATATTATCCTTTACTTCCTATTTTAACTAAACAGTTTAATTAGGAAAATTTACCAATGAAAGACGGGAGTAACGGAAAATGATGGAAGACTTAGTTTCAAAGTTGTTCTATTTTTCAATCATACCCCCTCTGTTTCAAAATCTTTTTATCTACATTCTTATTCAGTTTCATTAGCCTTTCTAATTAATATGATATTTTATTATAAAATTTAAACTAAAATACTTGCACCCGGAGGGTGCATATATTTGCTAGTGGTTATAATTATTACATAAACAATTAAACTTTCAAATAATTATTCTTCATTCATCATTGGCAATTCAGTCTCGAAAGACTATGATAAGTTTTTGTGTGCCCCTGAAGTTGCAGCGCCTCCTGTGACTATGAAGTCCTATGTTTGAGAAACATTCTCGACCACAGATTTTGCATTTGTAGGTTGTCCCTGTAGATGATGATGTTCCAATGCTTTGTTGCCATTGCTTTCTTATTGACCTCTTAGCTTCATGATGTTGTATCAGGGTGACTTCTGACATGTACAATCCTCTATGGAGATTCTGCCGCCACCGAGGGCGGTCTTGGGCCAAATTTTCCCAGCTGGAAGGGACAATGCCAAAGCACCTGAGATCATTCTTGCAGACATCCTTGAATCGCAGTAGGGGGCGACCAATCTGTCTTTTACCAGATGTTAGCTCTCCATACAGGATGTCTTTCTTATTTTTGATTACATAAACAATTACAGTTTCAAATAATTATTCTTCATTCATCATTGGCAATTCAGTCTCGAAAGACTATGATAAAAGTTTTTATGTGCCCCTGAAGTGGCAGCGCCCCCATTACATTACATTACAATTACACTTTCAATAATTATTCTTAATCTATCAATAATGAAGATTCGCTTCCTGTTTTTGTCTGTTACAAAAATTACGTCACTGCTTACGTCACATTACCCAAAATCGTCATAACATAGAATAATCTATTAAATACACTCAAAATTTGATCACGCAACATTAGACAGTCCTCATTGTTTTTTAAAACAAGTTTTAATAAATACATGACTGGTATTATATATCTATATATAGTTTGTTTTATTTTAATACATATTTAAAGTTTACATTTCAAATTGTTTTATTTTTTTATTCCTTTAATGAATTTGACGGTACAGACTCGCTGACATTGAATTTTTTTACTCCCACCCCTCAGGCAATATGTTTCAAAAATCTATTTTTACATCGCCCCGAGGGTATTTTTTTTTATTTTGTACTAGTATAATTTATTATTATTAATTTTATAATTTGAGCATTTAATGTAGTTTCTTAATTGTATGGATCTGTGTTTAACTGAAATAAATCCCAGAGTGTTCCATATCACTGGGTCACAGACCGTTCAACCACCGCAACACTTTCCCCATCCACAGTTAATATCGCCCAATAGAAGGTTATTTTTATTTCTAACCTCAGCGCTTTCAACCAAACTCGTGCAAAACAAGCAATCACCACAACCAATAATCTCCCAGAGAACGATCAGTGACATGGTTGAAAGCGCTTGGGTAAAAAATATAGGACACTTTCACTAGCACCTGGATCCTGATACACGGAAAACAAAAAGGAGACTTAAATGTGGGGAGAAATATTCGTTGTCTTTAACAAAACATTTATATACACAGGCGCGTGGTCTAATGGTTAGAGTCGTCGGAAATGGACTCGGTGATAATATAATAATCTATTAATAATGGAGATTGTCTGTATTTCTCTCTGTAACAAAAACTACGTCATAGCTCTACGTCACAGCTTACGGTGGTGGCTTACTGTTAACACGCCTTCAAACGACTAAAAAAATGTTATTTGTCGACAAAAACGCCTTCAAACCATTAAAAAATGTTATTTTTCGACAAAAACGCCTTCAGAGCACTAAAGATGTTATTTGTCGACAAAATGCCTTCAAACCACTAAAAAAATGTTATTTGTCGACAAAAACGCCTTCAAACCACTAAAAAAATGTTATTTGTCGACAAAAACGCCTTCAAACCATTAAAAAAATGTTATTTTTCGACAAAAACGCCTTCAAAGCAGTAAAAATGTTATTTGTCGACAAAAATGCCTTCAAAGCACTAAAAAATGTTATTTGTCGACAAAACGCCTTCAAAGCACTAAAAAATGTTATTTGTCGACAAACGCCTTCAAACCTCTAAAAAATATTCTAAAGTGGGGGAGGGATTAAATGTTTACATTTACTTATCGAGAAAAGACTGGTGGGGTGTGGGAATATCGCTTTCATATCGCATTAAGTTTTCGGGAAAAACGAGTTTAAACAGCTAGGGAGTTCAATAGTAGCGCAGGTTGGGTTTTGATCTGGCACCGCTTAGCGTTTTTTTTTTTTTAGGCCAGGACGCATTTTTGTGATAATACCGGAGAACACAATATAAGTTACTCTCTACCGACTGTGCTAACGCGGCTCTAGTATAAGTAAGTAAAGTCGACGGGGCGGCCTAAAGTCGGTATTAGCCAGTCAGCGAGGGAGTATTTCCCCTTTTCAATAGCGCTAGACCAAGGAGATTGTTTTGGCATATGAGGTGGAGCGCCACACCTACCATCAGCTCCTTACTTTACCGCACAGATCCCTGTTCTACTCATACGCTGAGTTAGCGAGAGCCGGTATCGAACTAGGAACCTTGTGGTTTCTAGCCGAACGCTACACACTATAAAATCAAATAGAATACAAGAATTTTATTTTTCTACAAAATTTAATTCAAAATCATTTTTAAAAAACTCAAAGAAGAATTAAATTTAAAAAAAGAATGAATAAATAAATAAATAAAAAATTTAAAAAAAGAAATAAAGAAATAAAGAAAAAGAAAGAAAGAAAGAAAAAAACAATTAGTGGCAGAAGACCCTCGTGGAGGTAAAAAAAAAAAAATTGCGGAGGGGCAAAACGTAAAAATAATTCAGTGTTATATTAATTCAATAAATAATTTAAAAAATAATTCAGCTACACATACGCTTAGAGCTTGTATCGAACTAGGAACCTATTGGCTTCTAGCCGAACGCTCTTCCGACTGTTCTAACGCGGCCGAATATACACAACACATAATCAAAATAGAATACAAAATTTTATTTTTCTACAAAATTTAATTCAAAATCATAAAAAATAAGAAGAATGAAATTAAAAAAAAAAAAATGAATAAATAAAAAAAAAAAAAAAAAAGAAAGAAAGAAAGAAAGAAAGAAAAAACAATTAGTGGCAGAAGACCCACGTTGAGGGAAAAAAAAAAAAAAAAAAAAAGGTGCAGAGGGGCAAAACGTAAAAATAATTCAGTGTCCGGTCCGACCGAGAGACGGGGGAAAAAAAAACGACAGAGGTTGACCAACCAATTTGTCGCGGATAATGTAAATTCTGTATCACCTGTCTGGTGTCAGCCAGGTAAGATGCGACGGACCCACACGATATATAAATGGTTTTTGACACCTACTGAAAAGATCTCCCAGTGCCAAATAATGCCCCAAGTGTCTCGACTAAGTCAAAAGTATAACTATCAGTTTCAGCTTTGGAGATGCGCGCTGATATATATATATATATATATATATATATATATATATATATATATATATATATATATATATATATATATATATATATATATATATATATATATATATATATATATATACTAGCAAATATATGCACCCTCCGGGTGCAAGTATTTAAGTTTGATATAATAAAATATCATATTAAATTAGAAAGGCTAATGAAACTGACTAAAAATGCAAATAAAAAGATCTGCAACAGAGGGGGTATAATCGAAAAATAGAACAACTTTGAAACTAACTATTCCATCATTTTCCATTACTCCCCTGTTTCATTGGTAAATTTTCCTAATTTAACTATTTAGTTAAAATAGGAAGTAAAGGATAATATTACAGTTATTTCTTCTTGTAAATAAATTTCTTTTAAGATTTATCCACGAGATTTTTGTTTATATTTCTTAAGATAAAACCAAACAATTAGAAATCAATAATACCAAGCACATATTTATTAAAATCAAATTTTTGATATCAATATGCAAATTAGCCTTCTCGTTCAAACTGTAAATCGCTATTTTGTTGTATATATAAATACAATTGCATGTTATTAGTACGTAGATATGATCAACAGTATCAATAATGTAAAACAATTTTTATTAATAACTGAAGGTTTAAAAGAACGAAATCATGGAGAATTTGACGTAAATAATTAAGGGAATTGTGACTTGAGTAGTAATATAGTTTCGGTTGCAGACAGAAAAATACACAATCTCCATTATAATAAGATATATATATATATATATAATTAAAAAAATAACATACTTTATTGATCAGCAATTTTGAATAATAAAAAGAAAAGGGAGCGAAAGAAAAAAAGTTTCTCTTTTTTTTCCTTCGCTATGAAAAATGTCATATTTTTAAAAAAATATATAAATTCAGCTGTACCTAGCTCAGTCGGCTAGAAACCACAAGGTTCCTAGTTCGATACCGGCCCTCGCCAACTCAGCGTCTGAGTATCACAGGGATCTGTGTGGTAAAGAGACGACCTGATGGTAGGAATGACGCTCCACCTAAGACACCGAAACAATCTCCTTGGTCTAGCGCTAGTGAAAAGGGGATAGACTCCCTCGCTTTCAGGCTGATACCGACTTTAGGCCACCCAGACGACTTTAGTTATTTATAACTTAAGTTACATATAAATCGGAAATGAAACAGACAATATTGGCTACAATAAATAATTCAAATCATTTTTCAACAGAACTTCACAAAGGTAAGATATCTATTTAATTCTATTCGGTTTTGGTTTGGTTTATTTTGTTTTACGGCATATCAACCTCAGTAGGTAATTTAATGCCGACAAATTTGTGAAATAAATTCATTCTTAATGCATAATACAATTTTGTTTATCAACTCATGTTTTTCTATTTAACCCATAAATGGGACCCTAACAGGTACTACCACTCCGGGTCAGAGTGGACCAGGGAGTAATGGTGATGAAGTGGTGCTCCACATTCCCCAAACCTCCAAAACTGGAACCTCACCATCAGATAGAGTTTAACATCATTCCCAGGACATGTAGACCCTCAGTCACCGCCTTCTAGCACCCATATGATAAAAGGGGGTTGGGGGTTGCCATAAGGGCAATAGGGTTGGGCAAATCATATAGGTGCTAGGACCTATTCGGTTTTGATTTTCAAGTTTTAAAATTTCTTATCATCTTCTCCGATAGAAAAGACCGTCACATCCGTACTTTCTGAAAATAATCATCAGTATCGTATGTATTGGCCAAAAGAGAAAAAACCGGGGAGTGTTCTAGTAGAAAGTTCTCAATACATTAAGTAGAGCATGATTATAAGGACTTACACGAGTAAGACACTATCTACCTAGGTTTCACCCGAATGGTTCTTCAGGATAATTCTGACTGAAGGAGGTTGTCGCAAACGTTTTTTTATTGCTGTATTAGGTATCTGATTGGGTAAAAAATAGCATAAGTGGTAAAAAATTAAGAATTCGTAAAAATGTTTTGTTTCAATTATTTATTGATTTTATATTAATTCAATGCTTCAAAAGAGTTCAATAATTTTTTTTTTAATCCATGGAAAATCCTTTGGAAAAGATTTTTTTCATTCATTTTTTTTTTTTTCATTTTTTTCATTCATTTTTAGATCAAAAAGTGAGAAACTGTCAGTAACCAGGTGTTGACTCCATGTCCACATTATCTTAACTCAAATATAAATTTTCTATCAATGATATCGAGCACTGTCTGCTTGGAAATGTAGCAGATATTATATACTATACTATATATATATATATATATATCTGAGGAGTAGAATATTGACTAAATCCGATACCATGTGGTTGACAATAAAGGAAAAAGCAGATAAAACACACAACAAAATTTAAATTATTATTATGCGAAACTTTGTCAAATTTGACGAAGCTTCGCATAAACTGTGCAAAATATCATTTAAATTTAGTTGTTGGGTTGTTTTATCCGCTTTTTCCTCTATTTTAAACCATATTTATATATGTGTTTGTGTGTGCGTATGTGTGTGTGTATGAGTGTGTATATGTGTGTGCGTGCGTGTGTGTGTCAATAGGTGGAGATGTATCCGTCTTGTTTAAAACACATGAACTCCATATTATTTAAGTTCATATATATATTTACCAACCCCTCCGCACGAGCAGGATGCGACACAAGGTCAATTTCTTAAGCGGGGTTTAACAGGTTTGAATTCAGAGTTTTCCTTCTCCTAGACCGGTTGCCTAACCAAGGTTAAAGAGTCCAGTCTGCCCTACTATTTACCCATAGCTGGAAGGAGAGTAGGATTCATACCTTTCCCAAGGGAATTAGCGCTAAGTGAAATGCAATTACCACGTCCAGGATTTGAACTCAGGGCGACGTGTCCATTTCCCATGGCTTTAACCATTACACCACGCGCTTCCTAACTATTTGAGTTCATATAGAGGCCAATTCCTCTTGCTACTTATTCTAGGCTATCTAGTTGTTCGGCTGGTTCAGGTACATTTTAAAGAAGCACTAGATTATCTACGTAGTCATATTTCTAATAGCTTCTGTGGATATAGTCGGCTTATGGCCTTTTATTTTTTTTTAGCGAGAAGTCTTTTTCTTTGATTAAATTCTGCAATATCCCCGGGTAGACGTCATTGTTCCTGGGTAGATCTACTCTGGGTCAGCACATCGCACTAATGAGGGAGCTGGCGTATTCTGACACCTTTGGGGTACGCGCTGTGGGTATTGGGTTGTCAAGTTAATCTACGTGTCACATTTCTAAACCCGTGAAGATGTTGAGAAATATCGCATCAATGAGTAAAGTATATATATATATATATATATATATATATATATATATATATATATATATATATAATACCACTATGGATCCCACGGTGATTTAAACAAAATACACAACCACTCTGGGGTGAGAGACATTTGGAAGAGTAGGTATTTTCTCAATTGTAAGGATAGGATGTGACACAATGTTACAAGTATGGGACTTATAGCGAGGATCGAACTCACTATTCAGTATGAATAATCAAGCGAGATTAATTTGCTTTGAAGAGTTTAAAATGTAATACTTACTCAAAAATTAGCTGAAAATAATATAAAAAACAATAATGCATTTTTGTAGTAAAATCATTTTCAATACATTTTCATAGTAAATGCATTTTCATATTAAAAATCATTTCCAATGCATTTTTTTGTAAAAATCATTTCCAATGCATTTTTATTGTAAAAATCGTTGGCTAATGCTTTTTTATGTAAAAATCATTTCCAGTGCATTTTATACTAAAAATCATTTCCAAAGCATTTTTATTGTAAAAATCGTTGGCTAATGCATTTTTATAGTAAAATCATCACCAATGCATTTTATAGTAAAAATCACTTCCAATGCATTTTTATAGTAAAATCATTGTCCAATGAATTTTTATTGTAAAAATCATTCCCAATGCATTTTTATTGTAAAAATCATTTCCAATGCAATTTATTGTACAAATCATTGGCTAATGTATTTTTATAGTAAAAATCATTACCAATGCATTTTTATAGTAAAAATCATTACCAATGCATTTTTATAGTAAAAATCACTTCCAATGCATTTTTATAGTAAAAATCACTTCCAATGCATTTTTATAGTAAAAATCATTTCCAATGAATTTTTATTGTAAAAACTCATTCCCAATGAATTTTTATTGTAAAATCATTGTCTAATGCATTTTTATAGTAAAAATCATTAGTAAATGCATCTTAATAGTAAAGTTCATTGGCCAATACTAATTGTTTATTTTTTGCCTTTATTAATATAAGAAAGATATCTATATATAATGGAGATTGAATAATTTTCTGTCTGTAACCGAAACTATGTCACTGCTCACGTCACAGTCACTTCCGGAATTAAGCAAGCTCATCAATGAGTATGTAATTCTTAGTCAATATGATTACTAGATATTTACCACGTAACCCCACGTGTATGGGTTAGGCACAATGTCCTATTAATGTGGGACCACCCACAAGCCGAGACGGTGGCAGGTGCAAAAAAATGCGTTGATCCCGTCAGGGTTCCCCTTCAAGTTTATTGCCTCAAGCACTGGGCAATAAACCCAGCCCTGTCCTTTTAAATCAAGGGGGCGGGTGTTGCCTGGGAGGATGCTCCCTATTGTCAATATAGTTATTTACTAAGCGTGGCTTAGATGTGGCACAAGGTCAGAAGTATGGAGCACCCAGTGAGAATCGAACTCACTAACAATGGTCTGCTAAGCTAGCTTGTAAACCATTAGGCTAGATGAGGTACCCACCTATAGTATATATAATTACTACATGATATTTACCACGTACCCCACGTGTACGTGTTAGGCACAAGGCCTTATAATTGTGGACCACACACACGAGCCGAGACTCATGGGTGGCGGGTGCAAAAATGAGTTGACTCCGTCGGCACTCCTCCTCAAGGGGGCGCCTCAGGCTCTGGGTAATAAACCCAGGAGGGGCAGGTGTTGCCTGGATATATGGCCCCCTATAGTCAATATAATTACTACATTAAATAATGAACAACGTTCATTTATAAGTATAATTAGAAGTAGGTAAGGTGGTTTAAAGCGATTTTTGAGATAAGTTTTATTAATTACATGCCCGCAATTATTAATTTATATATAGTTTGTTTTATTTCAATGTATATTTAAAATTTTATAGAGTTTTACGAGAAAATTATCTACAAACTAGAAATTTCACCTTAACCTTTCCATACCTTAAATTTTAATATATTTTTATATCTAATCCGGTTTAGTATCTGCATGTCTTACATTTTTTTTACGTAATTTAATTCAAGATCAAAATTTAAAAAACTATAAATTTTTGTACACTAAAATTAGAATGTTAAAATTTTAATATTAGAATAATAAAATATCATGTCGCTTGATTTAAGAATTAAAAAAAAAAACAAAAAACAAAATAAATGATACCACTCAACCGGAAGGGATTCGTTTACAATTATTCTTAATAAAAAAAACAAAAAACGGTTTAATTCTATTTCCTATTATTATCAAAATAGCTTTTTAATCTTAATTTATCTAAATTTTAATTTTGTTCTTTAAAAATTAAATAAAGTTATTCAATTAATTCCATGTTTACTTTAATAAATATGAAATTTATTAAATCTCTAAGGAAATGAATTACGTGTTATGTAAACGTATTATTTACATTTTTAATGCAAAAATGCATACACAGTAGGTATGTCGTATCTGCTGTGTTAAATTTACCACCCACCGCCATATTTAACACAATTTAATTTGAATAAAGGTTAATATTATCTTTAAATTTTTTAACCATTCTAAAGAAGAAACATTTAAAAAAAAAACTTCTAATGATTTTAAATGCAGGTAAAATTTCCATCTGCATTTGGTGCTTCCTGAAGACGAAGATGTCACCGCTCTGTCAATCTCGATATTGAGCCGCTCAGCTCCTGTGCGGCACGGGTATCGTGAACCCAGCATGTTGGAGGCCAGATCGTTCAGGCTTGAAAGAGTAATGGAGCATTTCTTAATCATTGTTTTCATATAGTCTTTGCGCTGCTTTTGGGGGGTCAATCTGCGAGTTCACCATAAATTATTTTACGGGGGACTGTATTTGGTTAAACATTATAGGATATACATAAACATCATATATATATATATATATATATATATATATATATGTAATATATATAAAGGAAAAGTTGACTTACCGGTGAATTTGGTCACGATAGTTGTTAGTAAGTATGGAATTCAGAGGGGTAAGTCAGCGATATAACAAATACAAAGTGCTCAACACTATGTAGAGCAAATCTATTATAAAATCGGTACAAGAGATAACCTACTCGAGTTTCACCATAAGGATCTTCAGGGTTAAATCCACTGAATTCATCGAGACACCGAACAGACAACGAACATTTTAATGCAATGAACGCACACGTGAAATCGGCTGCTATTAATCGGTGTCTCGGTTAATTCAGTGGATTTAACCCTGAAGATCCTTATGGTGAAAATTGAGTAGGTTATCTCTTGTACCCATTTTATAATATATATATATATATATATATATATATATATATATATATATTATGAACGTAAGTCTTTACTGTTCGTAGAAACAAATATTTTTCATTTCATGGGTGACTTACACTGGAATACGATTATTCACAGATTTATTTCCGAGCTATAAAAATTGTTACTGCAAAAAGAAAAAAAAATTGCTACAAAAAATCACATTATACTCGCCGAAAACATTCAAAGTAATTAAAACTTTGAAACCCAAATTGTATAAGATGTTGAGCTACAGTCTCTAGGAGTACATTTGTTGGTCTACAGCCTCTAAGAGTATATTTGAAAAACATGGCACACTGACATACTGACACTCTGACCTTCGCAGTTGTCCCAGAATGTTTTTAATTTACTCATGGGGTCGGCCTGATTCCAAAATGGTATGATATATTGGGCTACGGCCTCTAGGAGCACATTTGAAAAAATATGGCACACTGACACTCTGACATTCGCATTTGGCCCATAATGTTTTTAATTTGGTCACAGAATCAGCCTGATTCCAAAATGGTATGATATGTTGTGCTACGGCCTCTAGGAGTACATTTAAAAATATATGGCATACTAACATACTGATCACTAACATGCATATTTGGCCCAGAATGGTTTTAATTTGCTCACGGAATCGGTCTGATTCCAAAATGGTATGATATGTTAGGCTACGGCCTCTAGGAGTACATTTGAAAAAATATGGCACACTGACACACTGAAACTCTAACATTCGTATTTGGTCCAGAATGTTTTTAATTTTAGACGAATTTATTCCAAAATGGTATGATATGTTGGACTACGGCCTCTAGGAGTACATTTGAAAAAATATGGCAAACTGACATACTGACATTCGTATTTAGTCCAGAATATTTTTAATTTGAGTCGGACTTATTCCAAAATGGTATGATATGTTGGGCTACGGCCTCTAGGAGTATATTTGAAAAAAAAATATGGCACACTGACATACTGACACACTGACACTCTGACATTCGCATTTATTATATATATATAAATATATATATATATATATGTGTGTGTGTGTGTGTGTGTGTGTGTGAGTGGACTCATTAATTACGAAGTTATTATACTCCCAATTGAACGTCAACAATTGTACTGTCAGCCCTAACTCTTTATGGCATGATGACAGATTGTTAAGCCCAGCAAGTAACGAGGGAGTTCGGATTAATTTGTTTGAGAATGATGACACTTTTGCCTAAGGGGTAAGGAGTTTGTGGCGGGGGTTGTTAGATCATTAGAGTCGAGATTTCTTTTCACTTTTTTTTCTTCTTCTGATGAATAATATATCTACCTTATTAATAGATTGATGAACAACCCCCCCCCCCCAAAAAAAAAAGCAACAAAAATAAATAAGCAAACAAACAAACAAAACAAAGAACAAAATTCTTCCCTCATGTAATGTCGAATTCATTTCTATTTTTCTCTTACACACACAAACACACAAGCGCGCGCACGCACACACACACACACACACACACATATATATATATATATTTATATATATGTATATATATATATATATATATAGATTTTTGGATGTTTGTTTTTTAGAAGCATTGTTGAATAAATTATTATTTATATTTTGCTTGAAGGCAATTACAATGTATGTATCGCATAAAATTCGATAATTATAGAAGATTATTTTCTATAATTATCGAATTTTATGCGATACATACATTGTAATTGCCTTCAAGCAAAATATAAATAATATAATAATAATAATATATATATATATATATATATATATATATATATATATGATGGACTCTCCCGTCGATTTCGACGTATGAGGTTCCGACAACCTCTTTCATCTAACCTTGTGTGTTAATCGCAGGTGACATTTCAGCCCTGCCAATGATTTGCACAGAAGTCCACAGATGGAACAAGTGTGTGCATTATTTGAATGTATTACTGGGACACTAGCCAATGCTCTAGTCCTTTCTCTAGCTTGACGCAGCTTGGTGACCTCCGATGCTGCAAAATCCTTGATACCATTGTAACAGAAAGCTCCACATTCTACGATTGAGTGCTGTGCTCTCAAAAGTAGCGTAATCTATACTTGCAGCTGAGAGGTTACTTTTCAGCTTGTCCTTAAACCTGAGCAATGGTCGACCCACGTTTCTTTTACCATCGTCAAGCTGACTATACAACAGAATCTTTGGTATTCTGTCATCATGCATTCGCAAACCATGACCAGCCCAGCGCAATTGTGATTTTATGAGGAAGCTCTCCATTCCGTCAATGTTACATATGGTGAAAAGGTCAGCATTATGTGTGTGTGTGTGTGTGTGTGTGTGTGTGTGTGTGTGTGTATAATGGAAAAGGTGACTTACCGGTGAATATGGTCACAATGGTTAGATGGTGCAAAATTCAGGAAGGTAAGTCAGCGATATAACAAATACAAAGTGCCCAATACGTTAGTAGAGCAAATTCATTACAATATAGGTACCTATATTGTAATAATAATAATAATAATAATAATAAATAATATATATATATATATATATATATATATATATATATATGTGTGAGAAGAAAATATTTAAAAAATATAACAAACACAGGATGTTATGATAAGGGGAAACAATTTTATGTGTCAATACTTAAGCATTTCGGTATATTGTACCATCTTCAGGACACTGTTAAGTAATGTTTATGCTGAAAAAAAATCACCAGCTACGATTGAAGTCCGTAGCTGAAGCGGTGTCACTTGCAAAAAAACAAAAAACAAAACCAAAAACAAAAAAAAAACAACAACTTAGGGCGTTTTTCCCGAAAACTCAACCCCAACCCCAAACCTAAACCCTAACTCTAACCCCCCTAGTTAGAATTAACAGTTTTATTACAAAATTTGTTGGTTCTGTTTTTTCTGGATCACCCTATATACAGGGTGACCCAGAAAAAACAGAGCCCAAATTATTTATTTATTTTCCAATTAAACTAACCCTAAACACCAACCCCAACCCCAAACCTAACCTTAGTTTTTTTGTTTTTTTTTCAAGTGAAACCGCTTCGGCTATGGACTTCAATCCTAGCTAGTATTTTTTCAGCAGCCACCGGGTAGCGATTTCTGAGGCAGGAGGCCGGGACGGTTCTCTGCGAAAAGAACCTAAATTTATTTCAGCTATATTTTTTAAAAGAAATAAACAACAAACAAACAAATAATTTGGGTTTTTATGTTTTTGTTTTTTAATTTACCAGAATGAATTATTAAAAAGACGAGACCACAAAAATAAATAATCAAATGTCCAATACATTAAACAGAAAAATAAAAAAAAATAATTAAACACAACGAAAAAAAAACCCTGAAGAATAGAAACACCATTGTTCTTTTTTTTTGTTTTTTTTAGTCTGTTTTGTTTCTTTTTCTTTTTGTTATTTATTTTTTTTTGGGGGGGGGTTCTTTTCTGAAATAGTTCAAATTGTCATCCTTCATAGTTTGGTCTTTTCATCTTTTTATTTTGTTTTTCAATTTACAGTTTTTCAAAATATTCTGTTCAATATATCAATTTTTCTTATTTTTTCATTTGGGTTTTTTCATTGTAATTGTATCGATAAATAATTATCGACTTGTTTTATCGGTTTTAAGCAATTATTTTTTTAATGTATTTTTTTTCTTTCCAATTTTAATTTTGCTGTGTTTATGTTTATGTATATTTTCATTCTGGCTTCGATGGATTTATTTTGACAAAGGGTATTCTGTTTTTAAGAAGACGGCCATATTCTGCGAACCCCTCAAGTAGATTTCTCAGTCTTTTTGTAAAACTTTGGATATCTTTTAAAATGAAATAAAGCAATATACGTGTTTGCCGAATGATTCTGGGTGTGACAGTTTGAAATACTGTGGTCTGAACAGTCTCAATATAATCTCCCCCCTCTTTCTCTGTCTCTCTCTCTCTCGCTCTCTCTACACACACACACACACACACACACACACACACACACACACATATATATATATATATATATATGTAACTCTGCTGATGAGGAATAATATGCCGAAATGTACATACAGAGATCGACTTTTTCTCGATTTGTTTACACCTTACATTTGAACAGATATACTCGCCTAATTTATTAATTACCAACTAATTAAATTTGAATTAGGTATTACTTCAACTAAGCACTTATTCTCCCAAAAATTGTCGGCTATCGCCATCTCAAACAGACTATAAAACCTGTTTGTTTACTCTCATATGTGTATATATATATATATATATATATATATATATATATATAATATAATGTGTGTGTGTGTGTGTGTGTGTGTGTGTGTGTGGAGAATGGTAAGAAATAAGAGGAAATTAATCCGACAATATGTAGAATGGTAGAAAAACACAGGATGTTGTACAAGTTTGATATTTATTATAGGTAGTGATGTCGACGTTATAAAGTTTCGGTCTGTTAGACCTTCTTCATCACGTTTGATTGAGTTCTTGCTTCAACGCTGCGCATTTACATACTGGAAATCAAGAAGTTAATCCAACGTCCTGAAGAAGGTCTAACAGACCGACACTTTATAAGTCGACATCACTACCTACAATAAATATACATCTTGTACAACATCCCGTGTTTGTCTATCTTTCTCTACATATTTTCGGATTAATACCTTCTTTTTTCTCCCATATATATATACATATATATAATTAAAGAAATAACAAAAGACTTAGAGATCTTGCATTATATACTATTTCAGGGAGCTTAGACAAAAATGTCTAATTCTCCCGACTCATCAGATGCGACTGATGAGTCGGGAGAATTAGACATTTTGTCTAAGTTCCCTGAAATAGTCTATAATGCAAGATCTCTAAGTCTTTTGTTATTTCTTTAATTATAAATTTGCTCTGTGACTCTAAAAATAAGAGCACACATTGAGCTCTCAAACTGCGACAAGTTGTTAAAAAAAAAACCTATGTCGTAAGGAAGATTTCTTCTCTGGACTTTTGGATACTTTATATATATATATATATATATATATATATATATATATATATATATATATATATATATATAAGTGTTCAAATAAGTTGCTGGTAGGGATGATTCCATTCAGAACCGTTTTTTAAATATATTGTGTTCTTACTGGGATTCGTAGTTGATAGACACTTGTAAAGTTTTTAAATGCCATCCTTGGCCAGTTGAAAAGGCTATGTTATGGAATCCTTTGGTAAGCGTATAAATCCTATCCTACGTATTAGTAAAGTCCAGTGATTTAATCCTATGTCCGTCGTCCATGAATATCACAGTAACTATGACCAGTAGGGTCGATTTAAGTATTGTATCAGCCTCAGAGTACTGCCAGTGATTGGCCAAGAGATAGATCACATAATCTCGCCTAGTCTATGAGTAAGAGCGAGGATCTAGCACACAACTTATATACTCAAAAATCACAACAACACTTCGGCATTATATTGTATTAATGTGAGGCTATATCACAAATTATCATAATAAATTATTAATTGAATATTCGATTTTATATTGGAATTATGTAATATTATATCGTAACTGATCGTATAGTATTATTGTATAATATCATTAACAGACCGTATAATATTATATTGTAAAGTATCGTATAGTATTATCGTATAATATCCTTAACAGACCGTATAATCAGCTGGTCATGTCAAACCCTAGCACTTATGATTCTCCCAACCTTATCGCTATTATGGCAAACTCCAAACCCTTTTTATTATATATATATATATATATATATATATATATATATATATATATATATATATATGAGTATGAAAAGGTGGAATGAAAACATCACAATGCTGTTAAAGAGAAAACAATTTATAACAGCATTTTGTGATGTTTTCATTCCACCTTTTCATACTCATACTGTCGGATTCATTTCCTTTCTTTTAACTTTTTATATATTATATATATATATATATATATATATATATATATATATATATACTAGAAGGTGCTGACTGAGGGTCGTAGTGTTCTGGGTATGACGTTAAATCGAATATAATGGTGAAGTTCCAATTTTGGAAATCTGGGAAGTGTGGATACACCATTATCGACCTTACTCGCAGATGCACTCTGACCCGGAGTGGTAGTACCTGTTAGGGTCCCATCTATAGGTTAAATATGAAAAAAATGAGTTTAAAAACAGGAATACCCATTAAGAATGAATAATACAAAACGTCTTCGGCGTAAAATAACCCAAAACTGGTTGACGTGCCGTAAAATCCAACCAATCAAACAATGAACCAAAATGTTCCATATTGGTTCAGACTTTAGTAACTGCGGATAGCTATACAGGACGCCAGGAAAATAACTGATGAAAACTAATCGTACATCGGTCGAAACGTTAAGTTTTTCATTTTTATGTTGTTATTGTTGTTCTTGGCATCCTTCCGTCTGTGAGAGACGATGGAGTAGTGTCCAATTTTTTTCTTCTTTTTAGTGGAACTATGTAGCCTGGGTTGGTTGGTTGATATGGAGGATGAGCTGTTGCCCAAGCAGTAAATCCTCCCTCTTCTCCACACTTCCACTAGGATACAAAGGAAAGGTAAGAAGCCAATGCAGTTTGGCATTGGTAGTGTCGCAGAAGTTGCTGGATAGCACTGGAGTTCAGCATCACACTGCCTTAGGGACTTCGGCTCCGGATTTGTTTTCGGGGTTTACTCCCCTAATTTTCATGTATGTATGTATTATCAAATATTTAATTTTTATTTTGAAGGGCAATTACTTGCAATGGCTGAATTTATTTCTGGATCTATTGTCCTTCATTTTTTTCAAATATGATTTAAACCGGTCTTCATTTTAATGTCATTTTTAAATACTAATTATCTGGTGTTGCTTATCCGCCGAATTCTTATTTCTCACGAGTGTCGTCACCTCAGCTAAATAATGGACCATTCCGTTTTTTATTAGAAAGAAAGAAAGGGATGAAAAAGTACATGCTACACAGAAAATATATGATAAGAAAGAAAGAAAGAAAGAAAGAAAGTGCCTTTTTTGCCTTTAATTACTCGTTCGTTCCCACCTTTTCATCATTTTGGTACATCCGAGATATGTCCTGTGTATTACACTAAATGGCATCTGATGACGAGTTCTAGAAATCTAGAGAGTTTGGAGTACCCGCTTTTAGTAGATAAGATATTGCTACCAAGGTATATAAACCGATCTACTAATTTCAGAGGCTTGCCATTTAATGAGAAGATGATACCATCTTGATTAAAACACATAAACTCAGTTTTATCTTATTTCAGGTAGAGACCAATGCATCTTGCTGGTGCTCCAGGCTATACAGCTGAGATTCGATTGTGTAGGTGTATTTGCAAGAAGCACTAGATCATCTGCGTAGGCAACGAGATTTTATTTTATCATTATGCTAGCACTAGATTCTTCTTTCTTGAAGTAATTCTTTCTTTTTATTTTGTTTGTTTTCTGTTTGTTTTTTTTTTTTTTTCTTTCTTTTCTTCCAGGAGACTTTCAAAGCAAACTCTTGAAATGTTCTTTCCATTCCTTAAGGAATTTAGGGTGTAAAGTTTCTGTAGAGCAACCCGTGAGTCATGCTTAATGCTGAATAATAACATCGCAACATAAGTGCATTGTTGTCCACTTCGTAACAGTGAGAAATTGCCTTGGTTTGGTTATTCGGCACCAGGGCCATACTATGACCCTGACCGGGAGCGTACGTGTGACTGTGTGCATGCGTGTGATTATGGCCATAGTTCGGGGTGTAGGCGAGGGCCTCCGCGTCGGTGACGACATCAGCAGTAGCAGCAGGGTTGTTGGCAGCGGCTGTAGTGGCTGCGGCTGCTGCGGCGGCGGCGGCCACGGCCTCGGCGACATTGGAAGGGCAAAAAGGAGGGAAAAGGGCCAGGCCCGTGGCGTGGGCGCCGGCCGAAGTGGAGGAGAACGTGGGGACGGCTGAAGGGGATGAGGACGAGAGAGACGACGAGAAGGAAGGACTGAAAGACGGGGAGGTGACCCGTGGGGTCACGAGAGTCGTGGCCGAGGTGGTCGGTGTGGCTGTAGTGCCGCTGCTGCTGTGGTTGAAAATGTCGACGAACCGGCGGAGGCGTCGCCTTGTCAGGAGGGTGATGGGGGGTCTATATGACCTGGGGTGGAGAGGGGTGAGTGAGAACCATTGGGAGAAGAATCAAAATCTCGCCGACTTCCGCCCCCGCTGCCCAATCCAATACCACCGCCCCCGCTCGAGGGTAAGTTAGTACTCCCCACAAGCGGTGGGGATCTGCGTAGCCGCTCCTGGCCCAACTGGTGTGAGTGTTGGTTTTGTTGCTGTTGTTGCAATCTGAATAAAAGAAGAAAAAAAAAACATTTTAAAAAATTCGCCAATAAAACTTGTAAATATTTTTTGAATGAATAAATACTTTATAATAAATCATATTATATATACAAGTACAAAATAAAAAAACACCCACCGGGCGACGTAAAAATAGATTTTTGAAAAATATTGCCTGAGAGGTGGGAGTTAAAAATTCAATGTAAGTTTGTACCCTAAGTAAGTAAAAATCATCAAATTCATTAAAGGATTAAAAAATAAAACAATTTGAAATGTAAACTTTAAATATGTATTAAAATAAAACAAACTATATATAGATATATAATACCAGTCATGTATTTATTAAAACTTGTTTAAAAAAAAAACAATGAGGACTGTCTAATGTTGCATGTTCAAATTTTGAGTGTATTTATTCTATGTTATGACGATTTTGTGTAATGTGACGTAAGCGTTGACGTAATTTTTGTTACAGACAAAAACCGGAAGCGAATCTCCATTATTAATAGATATGAATTAAATTACCATGACCCAACAACTCGGCAAATAAGATAAAAGACATTACACGTTTTGTGGCTGTACGATTACCATTGAGAAGATGATTCGGTGATCTTCGTTTGTGGCGTGGGCCAATTCTACATTCTGTTGTTGCTGGTTCGATCTTATAGGGATCGGCCCCTATATTTTTACGGCATGTGGAATTGACCAAATTAAAATAATTAAGTTTTCTTAAATAACTAGTTTTTACAATGGTATGTCATGAGTTTAGAATTAGGTAAACAAAAGAGAATCGAATGAATATTAGTTTAGAAATATTTTTAGGAACAATAGAAACAATGGTTTAAATTCATCCGATAATTTACGTCACCAGAATTCCACAGATATCAAAATCATTCGATATTGCATCATTGCAAATCACCTGATATTTGAAGAATATTTTAGCTTAAGGAACACGTAGACAATGAATAATTAAAATTATAAAAAGGCCCATAGAGCTGGAAAAACTTCAGATAAGGGGACACAGAGACAGTGAGGAGCTTTTGCTCTTCCTGACTCAACAGAGTTGGAGAGGATGCTCCTAACTCGACAGTGGGAACGTCCGAAAACATCAAATACGACTCAACAGGTCCGTCTATCTTTTCGTCTCCTATTTCTCTCTCTCTCTCTCTCTCTCGCTCAACACAACAACAACTTTCAATCACAAGTTCCAATCACAGACAAACTACTAATATGTTGACACAAGCAATCACACTAATATAAACATCATGTCACAGTTGTCACACACAACTATACACAGACACAATCAGACTGCAACACCACTGAAAGAACAATGAAACTATATTAATTGTATTTATGTATATAAAGTTTGTTTCCTTTATCAATGTCTTCTTCTTTTGTTACCTATGGAAACTACATTTTCCGTAGTCCTTATACATATAAATTGTAGGGACCCATAACTCGGATCTTCAACTCCTCAACCATACACTCACCAAACAAAAAGGGTCTCTACAATCTCTAGAGGCAGAGATCGCGGTAATAAGGTCGAAACAGCTGTCTCCTGTTGCCCATGTTGCACGGTGTTTGCAGAGTTGTTTGACCATGGGAATTTGATTAATAAATTAAGATTTGTAAATAAAACTTGTAGATGTTATGCGTGTAAAGTAATAGCTATGTTTTCTTAAATGAATAAATACGTTGTGTGTCTGAAAATGACAAAGAGGGAATAAAAAACTTTTTTGAGATGAGGATTGATATCTATTATGAATAAAAGAAGAAAAAACATCTTTTGAAATCAAGATTCGTAAATAAAACTTGTAAATATTATAGGGGAACAACATAGATAGATAGATAGATAGATAGATAGATTGTGAACATACTGAGATAGATAGATAGATAGATAGATAGATAGATAGATTGAGAACAGACTGAGATAGATAGATAGATAGATAGATAGATAGATAGATTGATTGAGAACAGACTGAGATAGATAGATAGATTGTGAACATACTGAAATAGATAGATAGATAGATAGATAGGGAGATTGAGAACAGACTGAGATAGATAGATAGATAGATAGATAGATAGATAGAGAGATAGATTGAGAACAGACTGAGATAGATAGATAGATAGACAGATAGATAGATTGCGAACATACTGAGATAGATAGATAGATTGTGAACATACTGAAATAGATAGATAGATAGAGAGATAGATAGATAGATAGAGAACAGACTGAGATAGATAAATAGATAGATAGTTAGATAGATAGATAGATAGATAGATCAAAACATAAATAGATGGAATGGCCTATTCTCGGTATCAACCGGACAGCCAGTGGTCACCTTTTCCCTAGAGCTAGACCAAAGAGATTGTTCTTGTGTCTGAGGTAGAGCGCCACACCCACCACCAGCTCCTCATCGCGCAATTCCAATTTGTGCTACTCATACGCTGAGTTTGATGAGGGTCAATATTGAACCCTGAATCTTGTGATTCTGAGCCCGATGCACTACCGACTTAGCTAAACCGATCTCTAGATGACAAAGCCAATGTCTTTGATGGATTCGAATGTACAGACTCGCTGAAAAGCGTCCCTTCTCATAATCTTTGATTTTCGCTAAATCTGAAGTGACAACTGCTGAACAGCTATGAAACATGTTAAATATTTCAACCATCAGGTAGGCCACTCGTAACCATATCTCTTTTTACATACCCCCTTCTCTCTCTCCTCTCTCTCTCTCTCTCACTATATATATATATATATATATATATATATATCCTCTCTCTTTCCTAAGTCTTTTCCTTTTTTTTATCCCTTTTACCCCTTCCGTGTCCAGTTATGCAAATAATTACCCACAGACCTTGTCACCCGATTCCGGGCTCACCTGTTAGGCTGGCATTTTTCAAATATTCTGACGCATATGTTGGACTGGGACTCTCCCTTTATCTTTAACACTTGCGATGTAGTTTGTGGCACGCTGACTGCTCGCAATGTTAAACTCATTTACTTGCTTGTCTCTCTCAGGTTCCATGACAAATTGCTTCAACCGAAGAATCTTTTTTTTTCTTTTTTAACGGGGTCCTCTTTTTTGGCTTTTAATATTTTTCCCGCTACATTCCATCTGTTTTGTTTTTAGTTTTATTTATTTATTATTTTCTTTTTTTTTAGTTTTTTTAGGATTGTGTTTTTTTTTACCAAACTGTGACATTTCCCAGATGTTTTCTTTTTTTGTTTAATGGCACATCAATCTTTGTAGGTTATATAATGCCAAATCCTTTTCTGGTTTTTAATATTATTCCCGCTACATTCTATCTGTTTTATTTTTATTTATTCATTTTTTTTTAGGTTTGTGTTTTTTTGCCAAACTGTGACATTTCTCCGATGTTTTCTTTCTCTATTTAATGGCACATCATCCTTCGTAGGGTATTTAATGCCAAATCCTTTTCTGGATTTTAATATTTTTCCCGCTACATTCCATCTGTTTTGTTTTTATTTTTATTTATTCATTTATCTTTTTTTTTAGGTTTGTGTTTTTTTACCAAACTGTGACATTCTCAGATGTTTTCTTTTTTTGTTAATGGGACATCAACCTACGTAGGTTATTTAATGCCAAATCCTTTTCTGGTTTTTAATATTTTCCCACTACATTCTATCTGTTTTATTTTTATTTTTATTTTTTTTTTTAAAGCTTTCTTTTTTACCAAACTGTGACATTTCTCACATGTTTCCTCTCTTTGTTTAATGGCACATCAACCTTCGTAGGGTATTTAATGCCAAATCCTTTTCTGACTTTTAATATTTTTCCCGCTACATTCCATCTGTTTTGTTTTTATTTTTATTTATTTATTTATCTTTTTTTAGGTTTGTGTTTTTTACCAAACTGTGACATTTCTCACATGTTTTCTTTTTTGTTTAATGGCACATCAACCTACGTAGGTTATATAATGCCAATCCTTTTCTGGTTTTTAATATTATTCCCGCTACATTCTATCTGTTTTGTTTTATTTATTCATTTTTTTTTAGGTTTGTGTTTTTTTGCCAAACTGATATTTCTCCGATGTTTTTTTTCTCTATCTAATGGCACATCATCCTTCGTAGGGTATTTAATGCCAAATCCTTTTCTGGATTTTAATATTTTCCCCGCTACATTCCATCTGTTTTGTTTTTATTTTTATTTATTCATTTATCTTTTTTTTAGGTTTGTGTTTTTTTACCAAACTGTGACATTTCTCAGATGTTTCATATCTTTGTTTAATGGCACATCAATCTGTGTAGGTTATTTAAGGCCAAATCCTTTTTTGGCTTTTAATATTTTTCCAGCTACATTCTATGTTTTATTTTTATTTATTCATTTTTTAGGTTTGTGTTTTTTACCAAACTGTGACATTTCTCCGATGTTTTCTTTCTTTGTTTAATGGCACATCAACCTTCGTAGGTTATTTAATGCCAAATCCTTTTCTGTTTTTATATTTTCCCCCGCGACATTCCTTCTGTTTTATTTCTATTTTATTTATTAAACATTTTTTTTTTTAGGTTTTCTGTTTTTACCAAACTGTGACATTTCTCAGATGTTTCTTTTTTTTGTTTAATGGCACATCAAGCTTCGTAGGTTATTTAATACCAAATCCTTTTCTGACTTTAAATATTTTCCCCGCTACATTCCATCTGTTTTGTTTTTATTTTTATTTATTTATTTAATTTTAGGTTTGTGTTTTTTACCAAACTGTGACATTTCTCCGATGTTTTATTTCTCTACTTAATGGCACATCAACCTTCGTAGATTAGTTCATGCCAAATCCTTTTCTGGTTTTTAATATTTCCCCCACTACACTCCATCTGTTGTTTTTTTTTGTAAATTTATTTTTAGGTTTGTGTTTTTTACCAAACAGTGACATTTCTCAGATGTTTTCTTTCTTTGTTTAATGACACCTCAACCTACGTAGGTTATTTAATGCCAAATCCTTTTCTGGTTTTTAATATTTTTCCCCGCTACAGTCTATCTGTTTTATTTTTATTTAGTTTTTTTGTTTTTTTAAATTTGATTTTTTTACTGTGATTTTTTAAACTGTGACATTTTTTCTTTTGTTTTCTTTTTTTGTCTAATGGCACATCAACATTCGTAGGTTATTTAATGCCAATTCTATTCTTTTTTAATGAGATCCTTCTTATTTTAGGGAATATTTATAGCAAGATCAATAGGTGAGAAAATCTCAATGTGGCATTTCATGTATGACAACAAATCTTTTTTTTTTATCGACATTGAACATTATTTGTACCAAAAAGAAAGTTTGGATTTTGCTCAGAATAGAAGCTACAACATGAGTTAAAATTTTATATGTTTATGTTAAAACTGTTACTGTGACTCTAACTGCGATATTCTTTTAAATATGTGCGGGCAACCCTCACCCCTCACACACACACTAATCACCAATACACGCATCTATTTTTTGTCGTTTTTTTTTTACCAAACTGCGTCTTTTTGTGGATGGTTTAATTCTTTGTTTAAAGGCACATCAACCTTCCTAGGTTATTTAATGCCAAATCCTTTCAGTTTTTCATTAGGTACCTCTTGTTTTTGTTTTTTAGTGGTTTGTTTTTTACCAAACTGTGACATTGTTTAGATGTTTTATTTCTTTGTTTAATGGCACATCAACATTTGTAGGTTATTTAAAGCCAAATCATTTCCTTTTTTCATTAGGTACCTCTTGTTTTTATTTTTTAGTGTTTTTTTTTACCAAACTGTGACATTTCTCGGATGTTTTCTTTCTTTGTT
This sequence comes from Doryteuthis pealeii, assembly GCA_023376005.1. Lineage (NCBI taxonomy): Eukaryota > Metazoa > Mollusca > Cephalopoda > Myopsida > Loliginidae > Doryteuthis > Doryteuthis pealeii. Next base: position 70,373,980 of record CM042172.1, on the reverse strand, counting down.
TAATGGCACATCAACATTTGTAGGTTATTTAATGCCAAATCCTTTCCTTTTTAATGAGGCCCTTCTTATTTTAGGGAATATTTTTACAAAACTGTCACTGTGACTCTGAGTGTGATATATTTTGAAATGTGTGCAGACAACCATCCCCACATTAATCCCAAATCACCAATAGACACATCTATTTTTTGTTGTTTTGTTTACCAAATTGTGTCTTTTTTATTGTTTTTTTTATTGTTTTTGTTGTGGCCTCTTGTGTGTATCAGCTAGACAAGAGGCGGTCTATCCTCTTTTCACTGGCGCTAGGCCAGAGAGATTATGTTTGTGTCAGATATGGGGTACAACAAACCTAGCATTAGCTTTCAACTCTATCACACAGATCCAAACTATGCTACTCTTGCGCTGTATTAGCGAGGGTCGGTATCGAACTCAGAATCTTATGGTTCCTAGGTGGATATTCTACCGAGAGATAGATAGATGGATAGATAGACTGATAGATTCGGATAAAATAAAACAGGATGGTGTTTTGTCGTTCGGTTTCTTATAATAGATTAAAAAGTCTTTTTTTTTTTTGCATAATCAAATATTCTACCTGACGAAAAGTAACTAAAAAATAAAACGGGCAAACAAACAAACACACTCACAAACACTCATATATATATATACACATATATATATATATATATTCAGAAACACACACACACACACACACACACACACATATATATATATATATATATATATATACATATGTATAATGTTTTTATGACGTCCACGTATACTTTTTTGTCAGTATATCTATTGAGTTTATATCCATATATAATTTGCACATATATATGTATATAATGCATGTATATGTATATATATTATATAGATTCATCATCATCATTTATATATATATATATATATATATATATATATTCTGTATATTATATATATATATTCATACATATACGCTCACTAATATATATTATATATATATATATATATATATATATATGTGTGTGTGTGTGTGTGTGTGTATGTTATATATATATATATATAACATATATATATATATATATATTCATACATATACGCTCACTATATATTTATATATAGGCTCATAAATAAATATTAAGAGAAAAAAAATAACCCTATGATTTTTCTTTGTTGTTTTTCTATTTTACCACCAAATTTCTGGCAAATTGTTCTATGCTGCAATAAAAAAGCACTTATCGAGAAAAAATCGCGAGCAATAAAGCGGCAACACATATAAAAAAACGAATAACGCGCCGGCCTGGTTTATATATATATATATATATATATATATATATATATATATATATATATATGATATACCAAGCGTGTTGGTAGATCCTTGCGAGAGAAAAAACCCGGCAGAGAGTTTGATTGTAAAAATATACTACCAAACATCAACCAGGAAGAAAAAAATTTTTGAAAAAAATAAAAGACCAAGATATTCGTACCAACAAAAAATAATCTATTGGTATAGTATTTGGCCAAAAGAAAAAACAATTTATATGTTATATATTGTAATAAGATATATATATATATTCATATAACCGCTAGGAGAAGCTAATTTGTAAAAAGTGCTCGATACCTAAGTAGAGCCAAGTAATAAGGATATCTACTGAGTCAGACGAACCTACTATTAGTTTCGCATAAAGCTCTTCAGGGCTAAAATCTGACTGAAGAAGAAAAGGAGCAAGACCAATAAATACTACTAACCACATAAATCATTTAAATTATCAAATCATACTGACTAATAAAAACACAGAACGCATTAGTTTATTGTTTAATTAAAAAATATTTAATTTCTATATTAACTGATTTTTTATTTATTTATTTTTTTTATTTTTTTTATTTTTTTATATTATTATTTATACATTATTTAGAATCAAGCAGATTTGAAACAAAAATTAAGTGTAAGCACCCCGTCGTCATTCTCATCCCCTCAACCATATATATATATATATATTATATATTATATATATATATATATATATAATATATATATAAGTTAAGAGAAAGGAAATGAATCCGACGGTATGAGTATAGATAAAAGGATATGAAAACAACACAATATGCTGTTAAAGTGAAAACATTTTATATCATATTCATAGCTAATATTGAACAATATTTCGATTTATAAAAATCATCTTCAGAGCTTGTTTTTTTACTCCGGACTCATCGAGAGAGGAGACGAAAATAACATGAATTCAAAACGAAAACATTGATATTGCAAAAGATTTATGCGGTTGTTTCAAATATAAGCACATCCGCCCACACGTTTCTCGGTCAGCGACAGATATGTATATCTTATTGTAACAGTTTTTAAAAAAAGAAGACATATTTCAAATTCGACAATAGACAAATTCTCTTTTTTTCAAACAGGATGAGTATTAACCCATTGACGATAGTCCTGCAACATATTTTAGAAAATAATTTTTTATTTTTTATATTTATTTGTCATTTTATATATATATATATATATATATATATATATATATATATATATATATAAGTAATAGCGATAATATAGTTTTGGGTATAAGTCAACGGCACTTGGTAACTGACAGTTTCTCGGCTATAGGATTTCGAAAACTAGTGCTCAGCTTGGAAATCGCGTAGGCGAGCAACTGACAGATACTAAGTACCGTTGAAATCATGTATTCACTACCATAACTTATGTATATATTCAAACACACACACACACACACACACACACACACCACACACACACACACACACACATCTGCACAAGAATGCTGCGTGTGATCCTGAACAAGACGTGGAAGCAACACCCCACGAGAAAACAACTGTACGGCCACCTGCCACATATCACCCAAACCATCGGAGTAAGACGGACAAGACACGCAGGACACTGCTGGAGAAACAAGGACGAACTCATAAGTGACGGCCTCCTGTGGAAGTCATCACATGGGCACGCCAGAGTGGGCCGACCAACAAAGACGTACATTGACCAGCTATGTGCAGATACAGGATGCTGCATAGAGGACCTCCCGAGAATGATGAGTGATAGGGACAGATGGAGAGAGATTGTCATGGATATCCGTGCTAACAGCGTGATGATGATGATGATGATGAGGATGAGAGGGACCGGGTTAGCTCAGTCGGTAGAGCGTTCGGCTAGAAACCACAAGGTTCCTAGTTCGATACCGGCCTTCGCCAACTCAGCGTATGAGTAGCACAGGGATCTGTGCGGTAAAGCAAGGAGATGATGGTAGGTGTGGCGCTCCACCCCAGACGCAGAAACAATATCCTTGGTCTAGCGCTAGTGAAAAGGGGATAGACTCACTCGCTGATTGCCTGATACCGACTTTAGGCCGCCCCGACGACTTTACTTACTTTTACTTTATATATATATATATATATATATATATATATATATATATATATATATATATGGCAGCTCCCGGGGTGTAATAGGTTGCAAACTAGATTCAGAGACCATCGTTAGTGAGTCCAATTCTCATTGTGTGCCCCATACCTCTGGCCTTGTGCAACATTTAAGCTAAGCTTAGTAAAAAACTATATATATATATCTATCTACATCTACACCCATATCTATATCTATTTATCTATCTATCTCCCCTCTCTCTCTCTCTCTCTCTCTATATATATAATATATATATATATATATATATATATATATACCTTGGGAAAGGTATGAATCTACCCTACTCCCCAGCTAAAGATTAAATAATACCTCTACTCTTATTCTCCAAGGATGGACTTTGCATCAAATAACCCACGAAATTTGATATGCCATTAAGCAAAGAAACCAAACCAAACCAAACTATCAACTCATAGCCACACGTAGTATAAATGTATTCATGTTTTTCCAAATAGCACAAAAAAGAAAAGTACAATACCCCATCCAAGATTTGAACTCAGATCATCAGGTCCATTTCTTAGGATGCAAGACATTATGCCACAAGACACTGTTTTATTGCTTTCCCTGTGTTAATTTGTGTATTGTCATCTGTGTTTCTAGGTAGGTATGCAATTAATTGCAGAACGATTTCGTCTTCATTTTTTTAGAAGGAAATTGAATTAGTTGATATATCAAAATGTGAATATTTGACATCTTTTATATTTTTCCATTTGCAAACATTATTTTTCATCCTACTGGAACATTTCTTTCTTCGTATTTTTTTATAATGGCGTTCAATAATGATGAATCAAAGAAAACGAAACGAAATGTGATAAAGGAAAAAACATATTATGACATGGAAAAGGGTTAAAAGTCAAACCTAATAAAAAATAAACAGAAAAAGAAGTATTATCAAAAATTCTGTAGTAGTGGTACTACTACTACTACTACTACTAATGATAATGATAATATAATAATAGAATACTCAGAAGAGTCCTGGAGACACTAGGAGACTTGTTGTCATTCAGACTGAAGTGAAATACCATCAGCTAACGCCGATGTGAAAAACTCAAAAGGAATAATAATAATAATAATAATAATAATAATAATAATAATAATAATAATAATAAAGTGATACCAATTGTAGTTGGTGCACTTGGAAACGTCCCAAAAAGATTTGAAAAATGATTGGAAAATTTGGATATCAGAGGAAAGATTGAGACCATCCAGACAACAGCACTGCTGCAATCTGCCAGAATACTCAGAAGAGTCCTAGAGACCTGAGGAGACTTGCTGTCCCTCAGACTCCAGTGAAAAACTCATAATAACAGGACCTTGCCAGAGAACTGAGAAAACTGTGGAACATGTTGGTAAAGGTTGTACTAATTGTAATTGGTGCCCTTGCAACGGTCCCTAAAGACCTGGAAAACAATTTGGGTGAATTGGAAATCAGAGGAAGAACCATCCAAACTACATCACTGTTAAGATCGGCTAGAATACTCAGAAGAGTTTTGGAGACTTGCGGAGACTTGCTGTAAGTCAGCATCCAGTGAACCACCGGCTACGGCAGGTGTAAAAAATTTAATAATAATAATAGTAATAATAATAATAATACAGACAAATACTTGGACTTTGCCAGAGAACTGAAGAAGCTATAGAACATGAAGGTAAAGGTCGTACCAATTGTAATTGGTGCTCTTGAAACGATCCCCAAAGCACTGGAAAAGAATTTGGGTGAACTAGAAATCAGAGGAAGAACCCAGACCATCCAAACTACGGCACTGTTGGGATCTACTAGAATACTCAGAAGAGTCCTGGAGACCTGAGTAGACTTGCTGTCACTCAGCCTCCAGTGAACACCAGCTACGGTGGGTGTGAAAAACATAATAATAATAATAATAATCTAAAATACGAAACAAATCTATTTTGTTAACAGAAAAAGTAATAACCGAAAGTTCAAAAATGCAAATAAATAAATAAACGTATGTTATAAATCAAATAAATAAACATACAAATAAATAAAGAATGAATTATTCTGGTTAATACGGATCCATTTAAAGATATTCCATTTAGACAAAATGTTAGTTGCTTTTTAGTTTTAAAAGAAAAAAAAATGGAGGAGAGCTTTCTTAATTGTATCCATAATTTCTTCTCCAGTTGATGCATTTTTATGCCTAAAAAACGGATTTGGGATTCGAAAAAAATATAGATAATAAATAAATAAAATGAAATAAAGATGATTTCACACTTTATCCCGCTTTCCGTAATGTCTCCAAAAACCAACGTTCCTTCGTTTTTAAAAGCACAAACAGAAAAAAAAAGAAAATAATAATAATAAGAGCAAAGGGAATAACGCACATTAAGCAGGTCTCGTTCTAATGTCATTTTTTTTCCTTCCCGCCAAAAATTTTCTCCGTTCTCCTATTTTCTCCTATCTTATCCATATTGTTTTTATTTTATTTTATTTATTTATTTATTTTTTTTCTTAATTTTTTTTTTGTTGTTGACTTGATTGCAAGAAAGTGTTTGGAAAGACAAATTAATGATTGGGTACGAGTTTTATTACATTAGTTAGCTTCTAAGAAAGAAAGGAAAAAAAAATCAATTTAAACCTAAAATGGAAGACGTGAAAAACGACAGTAATCGACGTTTTCACCGCTAATTGCATAAAGCGATGAAAGTTTTTTGTTTTCTTTCTTCTCTTATTTTGTTAACTTTTTCTTGACTGAATTGCAGAAAGAAAGACAAATTGTTGGATAAGTAAAAAGGGGTTGGGAAACTAGAAAATAAATTTGGGAATGAATAATTAGAACTAAGATTAAAGTTGAAAGTATCAATAAATATCCGTAAGTGGAATATACTACGAAGGGCAAATTCAGTTGGAGACTAACATATTTCTCTTCTGTATAGATATGCATCTCTCTCTCTCTCTCTCTCTCTCTATCTCTACCCCCCTCTCTCTCTATATATATATATATATATATTGGTGTGTATATATAGGTATATATATATGTATATATATATATATATATATATATATATATTGTATATATATATATACATATGTAATATGTTTTTGGAGGATATGTATATTGGTGTGTATATATAGGTATTATATATTATATATATATATATATATATATATATATATATATATGTATATGTTTTTGGAGGATATGGGCTTAATTGAAGTCATACCTAATTTTGAAAAATAATTAGTTAATAATTAATGAATTTAGGTGGGCATATATGTTCAAATGTAAGGCTAAACGAATCGAGAAAATGTCAATCCCTGAATGTACATTTCGACCTATTAGGTCTCATCAGCAAGGTTATAGACATGGGAGACTGCCAAAAACAAGCGAATCCACAGTCTTCCAGCAAGCCAAACCTTCCCCTGGTCAACACGTTCCTCGTCCTCGCCTAGCAGCTGCAAAATCCGTCACCGTAGTCGAAAATAATCTCTAGCAGTTCAAAATCACATTTCTTTACTCGGTCGTTCGCGTCAGTCAACCTGCTACTGCTGACTCCTCACAGCCCAGCGCTTGACTCACATGCCATTTATGTACGTATTTACCGAAACATCCTGGCACTTCGCGTCCGTCCAGTGCCTAAATTGCATCTGCTTTCGCATGCGGGAGGACGCGGGTTCGATCCCAGCAGGCAAGACAATGTCTTGCTCTTTTTCGTTCTCCGTCATAAACATTACAGCATATAATTCATTACATTCTATTTTATTACTTTTTTTTATACAATGCAGTGCTATTTAGGTGGAGGGCTGGAACTGATTAATGGCATTTCAGTTTATTTCAATGGACAAAATTGATTTGATATACGAGGAAACCGAGTTACGAGCGCAACGAATTAAACTCGTAAGTCAAAGCACCAATGTACGTGCGAGTTAAAATTTAAAAAAAATACCTTACTCTTGTCAAAACAAAACCAAGTTTTTTTTCTCTCCACCTGAGATTAAAGTTGAAAGTATCAATAACTATCCGTAAGTGAAGGGCAAATTCAGTTCGTGACTAACATATTTCGCTCAGTCTTTTCTTCTGTATAGATATGCATCTCTCTCTGTGTTCCTCTCTCTCTCCCTCTCTCTCTCTCTCTCTCTCTCTCTCTCTCTCTCTCTCTTAATATACATATATCGTTATCATCATCATGTCGCGCCGTTAGCACGGATATCCATGACAGTCTCTCTCTATCCGACCCTATCGCTCATCATTCTCGGGAGGTCCTCTGTGCAGCATCCTGTATCCGCGCAGAGCTGATCAATGTACGTCTTTGCTGGTCGGCCCATACTGGCGTGTCCATGTGCTGGCTTCCACAGGAGGACGTCGCTTATGAGTTCGTCCTTGCTTCTTCAGCATTGTCCCGCGTGTCTTGTCCGTCTTACTCAGATGGTTTGGGTGATATGTGGCAGGTGGCCGTACAGCTGCTATCTCGTGGGGTGTTGCTTCCACGTCTTGTTCAGGATCACCCGCAGCATTCCTGTGCACGAACGAAGCGATATATATATATATGGGTGTGTATATATAGGTTATATATATATATTTTTCCCTATATATATATATATATATTTATATATATATATTATATATATATATATATATATATATATATATGCATATATATGTATACATGAACATATATATATATGTGTGTGTGTGTGTGGATTGTGTGTGTATGTGGCGTGTGTTAATAAAATCAAATATTTCCCTCATATCAATTAAAGAAAAAAAATTTAAGAACATAAAATTACATTAAAAAACTTTACGTACGCCCCCCCATATATATATATATATATATATATATATATATATATATATATATATATACGGAGTATATATATATCATCATCATCATCATGTCGCACAAGCAGCACGTGTATCCATGACTATCTTTCGCCAACATTTCCTATTACTCATTGACCCTGGGAGGTCCTCCGTGCAGCATCCCGAATCCTCACATAGTTGGTCAATGTAGGTCCTTAGTGGGCGTCCTACGTTAGCATGTCCATGTGTTGGCTTCCACAAGAGAACGTCGCTTATTAGCTCTTCCCCGCTTCTCCAGCAGTGTCCTGCATGTCTAGTCCATCTCACCCGGATGGTTTGGGAGATGGAGGGCAGATGACCATATAGTTGCTTCTTTGTGGGGTGCTGCTTCCACGACTTGTTCAGGACTGCTCGCAACATTCTTGTGCAGGTCCCATCTAGCTTATTCTCAAGGGGCTTCGTTAGGGTCCAAGTAGTGCAGCCATACAGCAGTACTGATATAACCACAGCCTGGAAGAATTGTCGCTTTAGCTTGTCAGTGAGATCAGATCTCCATATTATTGATAATCTGTTTGTGACCGCCCATGCCTTTCCTATACGTGTATTAACATCGCTTTCTGTGGATGAGATATTACTACCTAGGTATGTATAATATATACATGCATTTATATAAATTAATGAATAAATAAATAAATATGTATGTATATATATACACATAAATCTGAGTATACACACACACACACACACACACGCCCTGTCGGCTGGGGCGTTAGAATATACCGACTGCACCTCTGCAGAGGGGTAAGACTCCCCCAATGGGGCCACCTGTTGGCCGTGGGTGGCGACCCGTGATGCTTAAGGATAGAGCCCAGGTGGATGAGCAGTTCATGACATGCAATACTCCACTTTGGCACTATCTTGGGCTAGACGGGCGGTCGGAGAGGCCCCCTCCGATCAATCGGCTGGTCACGTCAAGCCCTAGCACCTATATGATTTTCCCAACTCTATTGCCCTTATGACAAGCTCCAATCCCTTTTCATCATATGGGTGCTAGAAGGCGGTGGCTGCGGGTCTACATGTCCTGGGAATGACGTTAAACTATCTGATGGTGAGGTTCCAGTTCTGGAGGTTTGGGGAATGTGGAGCACCCCTTCATCACCATTGCTTCCTGGTCCACTCTGACCCGGAGTGGTAGTACCTGTCAGGGTCCCATCTATGGGTTAAATAGAAAAATGTATTTATAAAAAAATTGTATTATCCATTAAGAATTGATTTATTTCAAAACTTTATCGGCATTAAATGACCCATTATATTATATCTATCTTTCTTTCTTTCTTTCTCTTTATTGCTATCTAGCGCTAGTGAAAAGGGGATGGACTCCCTCGGTGATTGGCTGATACCAACTCTAGGCCGCCCCGTCAACTTTGCTTGTTTTCAACTATTTCTAATGTCGTTTAACACACTTCCTCATTTTTCTTTTTTATATTCTTTCTTTTTTTTCTTTCCCTTTTTTCTTTTCCTTCTTCTCTCTCTCTCTCTCTCTCTCTCTCTCTCTCTCTTTCTTTCTTTCTTTCTTTCTTCATCTATTATAAGATGGAATGCGTACAGCCGGTCACTCATGTCGCAATTCAGAATACATCTTTTTTCCTTCTTCCTCTTCATCTTGTAAATGTCACTCCATAATTGTAATCAACTTAATTGACGAAATGTTAACCCCACTTCTTTTTTTTTCTTGACGCAGTTTAGTCTAATTGCAGAATAATGACAATCATACTAAACAACCCCACCCCCTTTCCCTAATGGAGGCTCAGTTGAGCTAAACGGATCATTACCATCTAGGAAGTTACTAGCAAGAATCTGTTCCCTCCAACTTCCGCTGTCTTTAGGAACAAGGGTAAAGTGGTAGAATAGGTCACATTTTGTAGACACCGACGGGGAAAATAGATTCTTTAGCATTATCTGCGTTATTCAGACTATTGTCCTCATCTTCATTGTTATTTGTACAACGTTTCGGCCGATATACCCTCCGGCCTCCTTCAGGTATTTGTACAACGTTTCGGCCGATATGCCCTCTGGCCTTCTTCAGGTATTTGTACAACGTTTCGGCCGATATGCTCTCCGGCCTTCTTCAGGTATTTCTTGTCGGACTCGGGAACATTCTCGGATTCGGGAATCTTCTTTTCGAACTCGGGAGGGCATATCGGCCGAAACGTTGTACAAATAACAATGAAGATGGGGACAATAATCCGAATAATGCAGATAATACTAATCTTCAAGCCTCATCTCAAACATTCAGAGAAATAGATTCCTTAGCATTGCGTATGGTAGACTATTGGACCTTTTTTAGATTGGAACTTTTAATTGTCTTTTGGAAGATCATTAAACCACTTAATCCGGTCGTCTTTTGGTAGACTATTTGACCATTTGATCTGATCATTTGTTTTTGGTAGACTATTGGACCACTTAATCTGATTGTGTCT
>CM042172.1:70353328-70358328 GCA_023376005.1 Doryteuthis pealeii | reverse complement strand
TTATTTCAATCAATCTATCTATCTTTTATTCATATATATCTATTATCTTCTTAGTTGAGCCAAGAACTTTTCAGTACATTTTTGTACTTTCTATTAAATGCAATGGAGGGCTGCAGGCGGTACAAAGAAACATTCTTATATAGACATTCTCCGAATGTATGTTTGTGCACAATTTGAACAAAATTCTCCATTTTATAAACAATATTTACTTACATTGCAGGACGACATTCCTTTTCTTTGACGACAAAAAAAAAAAGAATGAATAGATAGATAAAATAATAAATAAGAAAATAAATAAGTAACAAAAAGAGTTGACAACATAAAAATAAAAATAAAATAAATAGAGAAGCAAATAAATAAGGAAAAATAGAAGGAAAATTCACAGAAAAAAAAATAAAAGAAAGAAAGAAGCAAATGAAGAAGTAAAAAATGGAAGGAAAATTCACAAAATGAAAATAAAAATAAAAGAAAGAAAGAAGCAAATGAAGAAGTAAAAAATGGAAGGAAAATTCACAAAATGAAAAAAAAAAAAAAAAAGAAGCAAATGAAGAAGTAAAAAATAGAAGGAAAATTCACAGAAAAAAAAGAAAGGAAAGAAAGAAGCAAATAAATACGAAAAAATAGAAGAAAAATTCACAGAAAAAAGAAAGAAAGAAGCAAATGAATAAGTAAAAAATGGAAGGAAAATTCAGAAAATAAAAATAAAAGAAAAGAAAAAAGAAGCAAATAAATATATAAAAATGGAAGGAAAATTCACAGAAAAATAAAAATAAAAGAAAGAAAGAAGCAAATAAATGAGAAAAAAATGAAGGAAAATTCACAGAATAAAAATAAAAATGAAAGAAAGAAAGAAGCAAATAAATAAGCAAAAATAGAAGGAAAATTCACAAAATAAAAAGAAAAAGAAAGAAAGAAGCAAATAAATATATAGAAATAGAAGGAAAAGTCACAAAATAAAATAAAAAAAAAAAAAGAAAAAATAAAAGAAAATTCACAAAATAAAAATAAAATAAAAAAAGCAAATAAATAAGCAAAAATAAAAAGAAAGAAAGAAGCAAATAAATATATAAAAATGGAAGGAAAATTCACAAAATAAAAATAAAATATAAAATAAGAAATACGTAAATAAATAAGTAAAAACAGAAATAATATTCACAAAATAAAAGTAAAAATAAGAAAAACAGAAAAAAAATAGATAAATTTAAAAAAAAAAGAAAGTTCACACGGGTTTCGCTTTACGTCGTTTAACTTAAAGTCGCAACTTATAAAAAAATGAAAAGAAAAGCAAATACTATCTAAAATATTCAGTGAAGACTTCTTCTGGATAGACGGGAAGGTGATTGGAGATAGAATGCAGTGCAAAACGGGGGGGGGGGGAGGGGGTGTTGGCGTTGCTGGCCGTTTCGTTTGGGCCACGTGACTGTCTAATGAGACAGGTGCCTTATGGCACCAAGAGGCAACGTTGTTTTGTTTTTTGTTTTGTTTTTTTTTCTCTTTATTCAACGCTAATACAAATAAACGACACTGTTTCCCGGCCAATTAGTGAATGCTGAATCTTCTCCTGCTGACTTTCGACGTTTTCGGCGAAACAACAACAAGAAAGGACATTGCCAACAATTTTTTCAACGACTAATGACACAATGCCAAAAGAAATAGACAAATAGAAAGACAATGCAGAGAAACTATATATATATATATATATATATATATATATATATATATATATATATATAATAATTATTTATTAATATATAATAATATATATATATAATATATTATTAATATAATATATATAATATATATATATATATATATATAATATATATATATATATATATATATATATATATATATATATATATATATATATATATATTATATTAAATACAGAACTTATATATATATATATCATTTATTAAATACAGAACTTAAAAATGATATTTAAAAAATTAAAAATAATTAATCGTAAAATAAAAAATAAAAATTCCTTTTCTAAAATAATAACATATTCCGCCCATAACTTTTTTACTTTATATATAAAAACAAAATACAGTAAATATCTAATCATTTATGAAATACAGAACTTAAAAATACAAATTTAAAAAATAAAAAATAATTAATCGTAAAAAATTCCTTTACTAAAAATCTTTTGAATTCCAACCGTGACATTTCTTAATACCCATCCCCTTCCGTTTAAATTGTTTCGTCTTGTTGCCAAAATCTCAAAAATCCTCTACATTTGGATATGTTTTACTGACAAAAAATATACATTGAGACATGACCGACATATATATGGCGCGAATGCCCACATTGGTGATTAATGTAACGACTTTCGTTCTTTTTTGCAGTAATAAGGTTTTTGTTTGTGAACTAATTTGACATTCTTCTCTGACCCAAACAACTACGGAGTGAATGAGCTCTGATGATGATTTTTGTAAAATCGAAATATTGATCAGTATCAGCTATGATTATATTATAAATTGTTTTCTTCTTTAACAGCATTGTGTGATGTTTTCATTCCACCTTTTCATACTCATATTGTCGGATTCATTTCCTTTCTTTTAACTTATATATATATATATATATATATATATATATATATATATATATATATATAAAGAAATAACAAAAGACTTAGAGATTTTGCATTATAGACTATTTCGGGGAGCTTAGACAAAGTGTCTAATTCTCCCGACTCATCCCCTTCCGTTTAAATTGTTTCGTCTTGTTGCCAACATCTCAAAAATCCGCTACATTTGGATATGTTTTACTGACAAAGTTTCTAATTCTCCCGACTCATCAGATTTCGCATCTGATGAGTCGGGAGAATTAGAAACTTTGTCTAAGCTCCCCGAAATAGTCTATAATGCAAAATCTCTAAGTCTTTTGTTATTTCTTTAAATATAAATTTGCTCTGTGACTCTAACAACAAGAGCACACATTGAGCTCTCAAACAGCGACAAGTTGTTTAAAAAAAACTCCTATGTCGTAAGGAAGATTTCTTCTCTGGACTTTTGAATTATATATATATATATATATATATATATTATATATATATATATATATATATATATATTATATGTCTGCAAAAATGATCTCAGGTGCTTTGGCATTGTCCCTTCCAGCTGGGAAAATTTGGCTCAAGACCGCCCTCGGTGGCGGCAGAATCTCCATAGAGGCCTGTACACGTCAGAATTCACCCTGATACAACATCATGAAGCTAAAAGGTCCATAAGAAAGCAACGGCAACAAAGCATCGGGACATCATCCTCTACAGGGACAACCTACAAATGCAAAAAGTGGTCGAGAATGTTTCTCAAACATAGGACTTCTCTGCTGTCGAATAATATATATATATATATATATATATATATATATATAATATATTTCCAGCCATCCTCTCTCGTTTCAAAATCCGTCGCATACAACATGAAGTCATTATAACCGTCTTTTTCGACCGCGTTTTAACACTCTCTTCACGTGATTTTTTTAAAAACTTCTTTTTTTGAACATTTCAAAAATTCTCCGCTTTTCAACGAATTTTATTTTAAAAAAAATAAGGATTTACTCTGAATAAGTCGGTACACACACACACACACACACACACACACACACACACACACATATAATATATATATATTATATATATGTATATAATATAATATAATATATATAAATATCATATAATATCATATAAGTCTTTGAGTATACTTCTAAAATATTTAGTTAAGAATTAATTAAAAAAATCTTTAAAACAATCTTTCTCAGGGGAAAAAAGACACCTTTAAAGAGAAATCTGTAATGAAAAATTCACCAAGGTAAGATATCCGTTTAATTCTAGGTTGTTTTAATTTTTAAATTTTAAATTTCCTACCATCTTCCTTATTTCTCCATATATATCAAGTTAATGCTTCAAAAGAATCCAGCAAACATATTTTTTCCATAAAAGATTTTTCTTTCCTTGAAAGAATTTATTTTTGAAAAAAATGGCGTGACATAATCCCAGACGAGTTGATATGCCGTTAAAACCAACCAACTTACCAACCAACCAATATACACACGAAGAATTCGGAGGAATAAGATCTTATCAAACAAGCATAAAACATAATGTTCAAGTAACATCTCCCTTTTAAGGGATATTTTCATCCCAAAATATTAAGAAGTTTTAAAAAGACGTTCGGCATTAAAAACCCCACAAGGATTGATATGCCATTAACCAATCAACTAACCTATTCTGAACCTAAAGGCTAGAGGGACGTGCTAATTCTATTTTTTTTACAACAAAAACAGACTTCTTATATATAACCAATATTTCGGGTGACATTCACCCTTTGTCAATGTATTTTTTGACAACTGAATATAACTTAATAGGAAAATTAAATTTTATTTTCCTATTACGTCATATTCCTATTAAGTCATATACCTATTAAGTCATATTCCTATTAAATTATATTCCTATTAAGTCATATACCTATTAAATTATATTCTTATTAAGTCATATTCCTATTAAATCATATTCCCATTAAATTGTATTCCTATTAAGACATATTCCTATTACGTCATATTCCTATTAAGTCATATTCCTATTAAATTATATTCCTATTAAGTCATATTCCTATTAAATTATATTCCTATTAAGAAAGTCATATTCCTATTAAATTATATTCCTATTAAAATATTCCTATTAAGTCATATTCCTATTAAATTATATTCCTATTAAATTCCTATTAAATCATATTCCTATTAAGTCATATTCCTATTCCTATTAAATTATATTCCTATTAAATTATATTCCTATTAAGTTATATTCCTTTTAAGTTATATTCCTTTTAAGTTATACTCCTATTAAGTCATATTCCTATTAATTTATATTCCTATTAAGTTATATTTCTATTAAATTATATTCCTATTAAATTATATTCCTATTAAGTCATATCCCTATTAAATTATATTCCTATTAAGTCATATTCCTATTAAGTCATATTCCTATTAAATTATAT
>CM042172.1:70345828-70348328 GCA_023376005.1 Doryteuthis pealeii | reverse complement strand
CTTCAAGCAATTTATAAAACCCTTTTAATTTTCATTAACTTCATGTGTATTAATAAACTGGTAGAAATAATTTTCATTAACTTCATGAGTATTAATAAGTTGGTAGAAATAATTTTCATTAACTTCATCTGTATTAATAATTTGGTAGAAATAATTTTTATTAAATTCATGAGTATTAATATGTATTAATAATGGGAGAGTGGTGAAGAAGTAAAAGTTTCATGGGAAAGAGAAATGAAGGAAAAATGAAGGAGAAGAAAGAAGAAGAAATAGAACGACACAAATAAAAGAAGGGGAAGAATAAAGAATAAATTGAAGGAATAAAGAAGACGAAGAATGAAATAGAATGGAAAATGGAGAAAAAGGAAAAGAAACAAAGAAACAAAGAGAGAATGAAAAGGGAGAATGAATAAAGAAGACGAAGAAAGAAATAGAAAGAAAAGAAAAGAAAAAAAGGGAGAAAAATAGAGAAGGAAAGAAAGAAAGAACGAAAAGAGAAAACGAAGAAAGAAGACGAAGAAAGAAATAGAAGGAAAAGGGGAGGAAAAGAAAGAAGAAAAAGAGAGAAGGAAAGTAAGAGAAAAGGAAAAGAGAGAACGAAGAAAGAAATAGAAGAAAGAAATAGAAGAAAAAGAGAAAGAAAAGAAAGAAAGAAAGAAAAGAGAGAAGGAAAGGAAGAGAAAAGGAAAAAATTGAACGAAGAAAGAAGACGAAAAAGAAATAGAAGGAAAAGAAGAAGAAAAAGAAAGAAGGAAATAAAGAGAGAAGGAAAAGAGATAACGGAGAAAGAAGATGAAGAAAGAAATAGAGGAAAAGAAAGAAAAGAGAGAAGGAAAGAAAGAGAGAAGGAAAAAGAGAATTAATGAAGAAGAATAAATGAAGAAGAATAAATAAATAGAATGAAAGAGGAGGGAACGAAATAAATAAAAGTAATGAATAAATTTCAATCAGATCTATTTTACCCATAAATAGGACCCTAACAAGTACAACCACTCCCGGTCAGAGTGAAACTGGGAGTAATTCCAATGACTGAGTACTTCACACTCCCTAGAGCTGCCAAAATGGAACCTCACCACAAGATGCAGTTTAGCGACATTCCCCGGACACACACACGCACATAAGTTCGTTACCGCATTGTTTGTTAACGCAAAACCAGGCGTCGTTGGAGTCTGTGTGTCGTTGGTGTCTGTGCGTCGTTGGAGTCTGTGCGTCGTCGAAGCGAAATGGATTAGCAATCGTTACAGGTTTAATTTCTGAGTGGGGAATAATCGCCCAATTATATTCGGATTTTACGGATCTGATTTTGCTCAATTATTTCCCGGAGAATGGATTAACGGCTAGCCCCCCCTTCCACATACACCCCCCGCATGCCCCACTCTGCCACGAAAACATTCTCTCGACACTGATCAACTCCCTATTCAAACAGATGCCTCGCACAATCCGGTTTAGTCGGCTTCACAGCTGATCGTCTTATTCTTAGCTGGGACGATTTGTTTAAAGGTCACAATTGAAAATCACAATTCACGGACGTAACAACAGTTATTTCGACGACAGAGTATAAAACAAGACGAGCATAAACACATGCACAATCATACACAACTCGCTTTTAGGTATTATTTATATTATATATATATATATATATATATATTATATATATATATATAAATGTAAGGTATCCAAATGACTGGTAGTAAGAGATGATTCCACCTATGATCTTCAAAATCTCACAGTAAAAATATACTGTATGCTCCTGTAGGTGCAAACATATATTCATACAAGGAATTTTTTATAAATCTCTAATAAGATCTCAATGTATAATAGTAAATAAATTAGATGAAATTAGATCAAATACAGAGCAATATATAACTTTCAAAGAAAGAAAAAACTTAACAGACCGTCATTCCGTAATAGATTTATTTCAACCAAAATTGACTGGCCTCTTCAGACGAAAGTTACAAAATGAAGTAATTCACCTAGAGACAGTTTCACCAGAAAAATCAGGTCAAACAGCAAGGATCAGATTAAAATTGTACACACACACACACACACACACACACACACACAATAATATATAATATATATATAATATATATATATATATATATAATATATACATGTGTGTGTGTGTAATGTAATCCAATATATGGTTGTAAGGGATGATTCTATTCGGGATCTTCCAAATCTCACTGTATAACCATAATGTATGCTCTTGTAGGTGCAAACGTATAATTCATACAAGGATTTTTATAAATCCCTAAAGAGAGCTCAATCTATAATAATCCATAAATTAGATTATATACAGAGCAATATTTAATTTTCAAAGAAAGAAAAAACTTAACACACCGTTATTTCGTAAGAAATTTATTTCGACCAAAAGCTCAAAGGTTTTTTTAAAAGTTTTTACAAAACTAGATCATCTGCGTAGTTCACATTTGTAATAGTTATTTTTTACATGATAGCGCCTGCTTTTTTACTAAAGGATTTTTCTTTCATTATATAT
>CM042172.1:70340828-70343328 GCA_023376005.1 Doryteuthis pealeii | reverse complement strand
CCAGGAACGAACTCACTATCAAGCAGTAACTCGCTGTTTGTAAGCTAGTGATGAGGGTAAGTCATCTTTTTTTTGTGTTTTTGTGTTTTTGTGTAGGAGTTATGGTGAAATAAACAGTGAGTATTGATTAAGGAGTATTGCTTAATATGTTTTCATAATTATGTGACTTTTTTTAAAGGAGTTGTTCGATATATTACCGTTATCAATAATTGCATTAAAAAAAACGATTTTTAGCGTCTGACACGGAGCCCCACACCCACCATCAGCTCCGTACTTTACTGCACATATCCCTGTGGTACTCATACGCTGAGTTGGCGAGGGTCAGTATCGAACTGAGAATCTTGTGGTTTCTAGCCGAACGCTCTACCGACTGAGATAAGTCGGCCCTTATACATTCATTTTTAATATCCGACAGTACAAAAAAATCCCGGTCTTATAGTCTGTAATTACAGAATTTAAACTTTCATATTGGATAGTAGTACCCCTAAATATGTGATATCTATTAATAATGGAGTTTCGCTTCCGGTTTTTGTCTGTAACAAAAACTACGTCACTGCTTACGTCACATTACCCAAATTCGTCATAACATAGAATAAATACACTCAAAATTTGAACATGCAACATTAGACAATCCTCATTGTTTTTTAAAACAAGTTTTAATAAATACATGACTGGTATTATATATCTATATATAGTTTGTTTTATGTTAATACATATTTAAAGTTTACATTTCAATTTGTTTTATTTTTTTAATTCTTTTAATGAATTTGATGATTTTACTTACTTAGGGTACAGACTCGCTGACTCCCACTTCTCCGGCAATATGTTTCAAAAATCTATTTTACATCGCCCGGAGGGTGTTTTTTTGTACTAGTAATTAGAATTGAGGTGATAAACAAATGAAAAAATAAAAAAATGGCTTCTTGGCCATTTAAATGAATAAAATAGAAAAGATAAAAAAAGGTTAAAAAATCAATAAATAAATAAATAGATAAGTAAAATAATTCAATAAAGTTTGGTTTTTTGTTGAGTAAGAGGTATGGCTTGATAAACAGTGAGTATTGATTAAGGAGTATTGCTTAATTATTTTTTTTAAGGAGTTGTTCGATATATTACCTTTTTCAATAATTGCTTAAAAAAACGATTCCATCAGTCATTTTGTAAGTATTACTGCACACACACACACACACACACACACACACACACTGTCACACACACACACACTCTCATATATATACCGTATTTGACAGTATATAGTCCCATCACTAGATGTGAAGTGGTATAATTTTTCAATACACCACACCTGATGAATGGATTAATTAGTGCCGAAAATAGTATTGTACGAACCTTTTTGATGCGGATGGGTAGTACCTGTTAAGGTCTTATCTATGGCTTAGATCGAGAAAAAAAGTTTTAAAAATTGTTTAAAAAATCAGATTAAAACAAATTGTATACCCAAAGAGAATGAATAAAGCAAAACGTCTTGGGTATGAAATAACACAAGCGTTGACATGTCGTAAAATGCATCCAAAATCGTAACTACCGTATTGGACGGCATATAGGACGCACTATTTCCCAAAATTATGGCTAAAAAAATTGCCTTGCGTCTTATACATCGTAGGTGAAGTTTGAGACCTCCCATAGGTCTAGGCTAATCTTCTCTATGATGCTCACTAACCCAGCTTACGCTCAGCACTTGTACCTACCCTAAACTCCATGCATCCTTATTTTATTGCTGGTATACAGCTATGTTTCTGCTTGTGTAATGCACAGCTAGACTGTTTTCAACAATATATGCTTAAATAAACTAAAAACGTTTTTTTCCTGAATCTAACCCGCTGAAATGGGGATGCGTCTTATATGCCCGTACGTCTTATATGCCGTCAAATACGATATATAAAGAAAATATAGAGTTTAGAAAAAACAACAAAATTATGTCAAAGATTGAATAACATATAGCCGACGCTAAAGCGTTTCGGTTTCAATTAAAAAAAATTAACAGGGCTTAATATAATGATATAAATTCATATATACTTTTTGCTTACTTATACATCATTCCTTTTATATGAATTTATATCATTATATTAAGCCCTGTTGATGTAATAATTTTTAATAATCGCTTGGATAAAACAAATGGGATATCTTTTCTACCATTTGGATCCTCATATACGAAAAATCACAAGATAACTTGAATGTCTACATGTAAAGATCGTCTAAAAGAAATATTTTGTGTTTTTTAACAAAAACATCTTAAATAATAACTTGCAGCCAAAATACACAATATCTTATTATAATGGAGATTGTGTGTTTTTCTGTCTGTAACCGAAACTATATTACTAATCGAGTCACAATTAACATAGTTATTTACATCACATTCTTCATGATTTTATTTATATTTAAACCTCAATTATTAATAAAATTGCTTCACCTTTTTATTAGTGTTGTCCATATTACATACTAATAACATGCTATTGTATTTATATATACAAAAAAATAGCGG
>CM042172.1:70330828-70338328 GCA_023376005.1 Doryteuthis pealeii | reverse complement strand
TCTTATTCATATAATAGTAACAAAATAATAAACCAAAATTTAATTTAATGGGACGTAAATAACGGAAAAAGTTATGTGAAGGGGATTTTATGGTTTCTGATAATAAGAGTCGCTAGAGAAGGGGATATATTAAAGAAACCTTGTCTTTTATATGTATATATATATATATATATATATATATATATATATATATATATACGTGTGCGTGTGAGTGTGTAGATTTGTGCATGTGTTTGTACATACACATAAAGTTTAATGATTCTATACGTATAAAAAATATCAAGCATGTACATATATACGTATACGCGTATATTTGTCAGAGAGGGAGAGAGAGAGAGAGCGAGAGAGGCAGACAGCCAGACAGAGACTGACATAGATAGGCAGACAGACAGACTGATGGAGGAGGCAGGGAGAGAGACACATTTTTTTTAGGATAAATATTTATATATAAGTTTTTTTTACGGAACAGATGGATTCGCTACTTCTAACAATCTTTTCTACCCGGATTATTGTGGCGAGTCAAACCCTCCAAAAATCTTTTAATTTTTCTTAATAATGATCCCTTAAAAAAAAAAAACTCTTAAAAAACAATTTTATACATTGAGCTCTCTTAGGGATCTATAAAAATCCTTTCATAAATTATATGTTTGCACCTACAAGAGCATACAATATGGTTGTACAGTGAGATTTTGATGGTCCCAAATAGAATCATCCCTTACCAGTCATTATATATATATATATATATTATATATATATATATATATATACGTGTGCGTGTGAGTGTGTAGATTTGCGCATGTGTTTGTACATACACATATAGTTGCATGATTACATACGTATGAAAAATATCAAGCATGTACATATATACGTATACGCGTATATTTGTCAGAGAGGGAGAGAGAGAGACAGACAGACAGACAGACAGCCAGACAGAGACTGACATAGATAGGCAGACAGACAGACTGATGGAGGAGGCAGGGAGAGAGACACATTTTTTTAGGATAAATATTTATATATAAGTTTTTTTTACGGAACAGATGGATTCGCTACTTCTAACAAACTTTTCTATCCGAATTATTGTGGCCAGTCAAACCCTCCAAAATCTTTTAATTTTTCTTAATAATGATCCCTTAAAAAAAAACTCTCTAAAAACAATTTTATACATTGAGCTCTCTTAGGGATCTATAAAAATCCTTTCATAAATTATGTTTGCACCTACAAGAGCATACAATATGGTTGTACAGTGAGATTTTGATGACCCCAAATAGAATCATCACTTACCAGTCATTTATATTATATATATATATATATATATATATATATGTGTGTGTGTGTGTGTGTGTATGTGTGTGTGTAGAGATTTGCACATGTTTGTACATACACATATAGTTGAATGATTCTATACGTATGAAAAATAGCAAGCATGTACATATATATACGTATACGCGTATATTTGTCAGCAAGAGAGAGAAGAGAGAGAGAGAGAGAGAGAGAGAGAGAGACAGACAGACAGACAGACTGACAGACAGACAGAGACTGGCATAGATAGACAGACAGACAGACAGATGGAGGAGGCAGGGAGAGAGACACATTTTTTTAGGATAAATATTTACAAATATTATATTCTTTCCAAATCATCAATAAAACGAACACAGAGATAAAACAAACACAGAGATAGGTAAGAATTCTACACTATCTATCTATCTATCTATCTATATATATATATATATATATATATATATATATATATATATAGTTTTTTTCCGTAGTTAGGATCTTTCCACGTGTGGTTTAACCAAGCTGATGCAGGTAGACCATAAAGAGAGCTCAATGTGCCTAATACCAGTGAGTAAAAGGACAGAGCAAGATATTTAGTAAATGAAGAAAAAAATCTAAACTTGCTCATTCAAAGAAACTAATCCTCATTTCAAACTAAGACACCAAGCTCCCCTCCCCGAAATTGATAGATTTAAAAACGATGTTACTTTGGGAAATTCTCAGTAAGAGTCATGTTCTTGTGATTATCTGAAGATGCCGTATTAATACGGTTGAAATAAATTATTGTAATGAAGCAAGTTTAGAGTTTTTTCTTCATTTATTATATATTTATATATATATATATATATATATATATATATATATATATATGTGTGTGTGTGTGTGTGTGTGTGTGTGTGTGTGTGTGTGTGAGAGTGTGTATTGTTAGACAGCATTTCTTCTTTAAGCATATTTTGTTGAATAACGCAGCAAATTTTGTTCCATGTCCTTTCAAGTTGTCGAATTAATGCGACTATATTTGGTGAAAACTAGCTGATGTATTTGCCATAATTTATTTCCCTAGTACTTTCCACCCTATCGTGGGCCATCTTCACGGGTAGTGCATGAACAATATAGCAATGGGTTGTTCCATTCCGCTATTCTATTTATATAAGGGTTGTGTTTAGTCTATTTTATTCTAATCATTGTTGTTATTATTATCATTGTTTCCACTTTTATTATTTATTGTATAAATTTATATATATATATATATATATATATATATATATATATATTATATATATATATTGATTTTAAATCTGGTAGTCAAACTTTCATATTGGATAATAAAGTAAAAAGACGTCAGGGTGGTCTAAAATCGGTATCAACCAGACAGCGAGGGAGTCTATCCCCATTTCACTAGCGCTAGACGAAGGAGATTGTTTTTTAGCATCTGAGGTGGAGCGTCACACCTACCACCAGCTCCTTACTTTACTGCACATATTCCTGTACTACTCACGCTGATTTGGCGAGGGCCAGTATCGAACTGAGAACCTTGTGATTTCTAGCCGGACGCTCTACCGACTGAGCTAAGTTGGCCCCTATACATTAATTTTTAATATCCGGCAGTACAAAAAAAATCCTGGTCTTATAGTATGTCATTACTCAATTCAAACTTTCATATTGGATAATAGTACGCCTAAATATATGATATAATTAGAACGGAGATGTTAAACAAATGAAATAATTAAAAAAATGGCTTCTTGGCCAATAATATTTAAATGAATTAAAAATAAAAGATAAAAAATAAAAAAAGGTAAAAAAATGAATGAATAAAGAAATAGATAAGTAAAATAATCCAATAAAGTTTCCCATCTATGAGTTAAATAGAAAACATGAGTTTATAAACAAAATTGTATCATCCATTAAAAATGAAATTATTTCAAAACTTGTCGGCATTAAACATTTTTGAACACCAAATTACCAATAGAAATATTCGGCATAAAATAACCCAAGGGGTTGACATGCCGTAAAACCCAACCAACCATACCAAACCAATAAAATTTGGTTAGTTGTAGTCATTTTATTTTAATGATTTCTTTTTTATGCTAATTTTGTATCTCCTTGTAATAAAATTTGGGAATAAAAATGTAAACCCTGGCAGCCAGAACTATCCTGATGATCCGTAAGGAGAAACCTAGGTAGATCTTCTCTGATTCCGTAGGATTACTTTAGTTAGTGTTTTGAGTTAATCCCAATACTTGGTTGGTACATGTATGAATAGTTCGTGTTATAACAAAAGAGGAAGAGACCGGCTTAGCTCAGACGGTAGAGCGTTTGGCTAGAAACTACAAGATTCCTAGTTCGATACCCGCCCTCGCCAACTCAACGTATGAGTAGCACAGCGATCTGTGCGGTAAAGTAAGTGGTAGATGGTAGGTGTGGCGCTCCACCTCAGACTCTAAAATAATCTCCTTAGTCTAGCGCTAGTGAAAAGGGGACAGACTCCCTCGCTGCATGGTTGATACCGACATTGGGCCGCCCTGACGTATATATATATATATATATATATATATATATATGTGTGTGTGTGTGTCTGTGTCTGTGTGTATGTGTGCAAGTATGTATGTGTGTGTGTGTGTGTGTAGAATTAAACAAAAGGCACGTCTCCTGTTTAATATTTTTATTAACGATCTTTTCGAGCTTTCTGTCCAACTTTGTTGCATTTCGATGGAATTCATTAGCCAGAAAGCTCGAAAAGATTGTTAATAAAATTGATATATAATTAGGAAATGTACGGGGCTAAAAATTGACAAAATCAAAAGAAAAAATAAATCCCGTCGTGTTTATGGATGATATCAATACTTTTACCAAAATTGAAAAAGAACTAGAAACCTTTGTACTAACCATAAGAATATACAACCAGGATATAGGAATGGAATTTCGCATCGACAGGTGTGCCATGCTCGTGATGAAAAAAGGGTTAAAAACAACAGCGAAAGGAATAGAACTACCGAATAAAAAAGAAATCAGGATACTTGGAGAAAAAGAGAATTACAAATACGAGAAATTTCTTTATTTCTTATAATTTTAACTTCCTGTTACTTCGATTTTTCTTTATTTCTTTTATTCATTTTCTTTTCTTTCTTATATAGTTATCCACTTCCGGTCGAAACGGCCTCTGTCGATCAATCGGACGGTCCCATCAAGCTCTAGCACCTATACGATCGTCCCAACACTATTGCCCTTATGGCAAACTCTTATGTGCTAGAAGGTGGTGGCTGAGGGTATTAGTGTCCTGGTTATAATGTTAAACTTCGAGAATGTGGAGTACCCCTTCATCACAATTACTCCCAGGTCCACTTTGACCGGAGTGGTAGTACCTGTTAGGGTGCCATCTATGGGTTAAATAGTTCAAAAATGTAAAAAAAAAAAAAAAAGAAAAAAAAGAAACAGAAATGAAAGAAAAAGTTAGTACCTCAGACAGACAAGAAAATCCAAGCTCTGTAGCAGAAGTCTTATCAAGGAAATAAACACCTGAAGACGTATTTTACAAAACCAACTCAACCCCCGCTGATTGAAAAAACAATACCAAACTCGGAAAATTATCCAATTTTAATGAAATTTTCAGTATTGATTTATGAATGAATTTCATAATGCATCAGTTATTTTATTTTAAAATTTTCTAATTTTTTTCAGGTCACTTAACTTTGACCCCTAACTTATTTTGGGGGCAAAATATCGGTGGGTTTATATAAAATGGAAACTGATTACAGTATAAATATAAAGTCAAAAGGTATGAATAGGAAAACAGATTTTCAAAGAGCGAATTTGGTAGAAAATAAGTACCGACAATCTGAAAATCAAATGTAAAAATAATGAATAAAAAATTCTGGCATAAATAAATTCCTTGTCTATCAAAATGGCGGTGTTGTTTATGACTTATATAAAGAAATCTGTAACATGTCTTGTTCACTGAAAAAGCTGAACTATATATTAAAATAAATTAAGATTTAAAAATTCAAAGTCTGAAATTTCCCTTGTAAGATACTCTGAAACATTATTAAAATGAACAAGAGAGGAACGACAGATGAAGGAAAGGACAAGAAAACTAATTCATAAGGCATTTTCCCGCATAGACGACACAAAGATGTTATGAATCCAGTTATTCTCCCTACAGCCATGATTAAATAGGAAGTTAGACTGGGCTATTTAACCATAGTATGACAACCGGTCTAGATGAAAGAAAATACTGCATTAAAATCTGTTAAACCCCTCTTTGTGTCGTGTGCTACGCGTATATAGTTGTTTGTGAGGTTATATTTATAACGATTTAATAGGTTGATTTGTTGTAATTTTTTGCTTCTTTTTTCTAATTTATCAATTTTTGCTGTTATAAATAATATTAAAGCAAATTTCATCTCCCTACAAAAATAATAATATATTGCAAGTTTTTTTGTTCTTATTGTATACAAAACAATATCACTATATATATATATATATATATATATATATATATATATATATATATATAAATAAAGATTTTTTTTGTTTTTATAGTGTGTTAGAAGCATTAATTATAAATGTAATACGATATATATATATTTTTTTTTTAAGGCAAATAATGCAAAATAATGCAAATTTATGTTGAAAAACATAATTATTTAAATTTTCTTTTTTTTCTTTTTCCTCTTAATAATTTTCGGAGTAAATCCATCTTCAGAGAGTTTATTATAGAGTTGAAAAGATTCCATCTGTGTTTGTTAAAGTCAACTTGGTTCTAATTCTGTTGAATTTGATGGAGATTTGAAGTTCGGCAGAGATCGTAAAGTTCTGTTAAGAGAAGAAAAAGAAGAAAAAAATATCTTAAATGATTTCAAACTTCCTGCATATGCAACAATTCACGGGTCTTAACGGAACTTTACGATTTCTGCCGAACTTGAAATCTTAACGGAACTTTACGATCTCTGCCGAACTTCAAATCTCCATCAAATTCAACAGAATTAGAACCAAGTTGACTTTAACAAACACAGATGGAATCTTTTCAACTCTATAATAAACTCTCTGAAGATGGATTTACTCCGAAAATTATTAAGAGGAAAAAGAAAAAAAAGAAAATTTAAATAATTATGTTTTTCAACATAAATTTGCATTATTTTGCCTTAAAAAAATTATATCGTATCACATATATATATATATATATAATATATATATATATATATATATATATATATATATATATACTGTCAAGAAAAGAAGTAAGAAGATGTCTCCCAGCATTGAAGACTGTATACGAGGGTTGTATGAAAAGGTTTTAAGCATCGTGTATAAGAAGCATTGATGCATGGTCAAATCTATGTTTTTTTTTAATGTACAACCTTTTGTAATTATTCCTGCCATATTTTGAGATTCTAACATGTTTATTAATTTTTACAGATTTTGAATAAGCTAAGGTCAAGGATTCTCTCGGACATTGAGATACAGAGGGATAATCTAATCCCGGCTAGGAGACCGGACCTAATATTCATTAACAACAAGACCTGTCATGTCTCACCGAATCAGAGAATGAAATTGAAAGAAAACGATAAATTCTTAGTTCTGGCCAGAGACCTGAACCCCTCCCCAAAAAAACAAAAAACAAAAAAAAAACTGTGGAATATGAAAGCAAAGTTCGTAGCGATTGTTATTGGTGCACTTGGAACTGTCTCCAAGAGTTTGGAAAAGAGTGTGAGTGGATTGGAAATCAGAGGAAGAATAGACCCTATAAAAACCACAGATTTGTTAAGGTCGGCAGAAATACTTAGAAGAGTCCTGGAGATCTGAGAAGACATATTGTCACTTAGCCTTGAGTCATACGAGAAAAATCATATGCTAAAAATCGTGCAAAGACATAGCACTGGTGGTTTCATTCAGAAGTATCTTCAATAACTTAACTTAAATTCCACCCAAACATTAAAAAGTTGTCCAGAAAACTCGAAAAGATCAAAAATAAAATTGTTAATCAGGAGATGTGTCTTTTGTTTAATTCTACATGTATAAATGAAATAATGCTGCCCAAACACACACACACACACACACACACACACACACAAACACACATACACACCACACACACACACACACATATATATATATATATATATATATATATATATATATATATATATATATATATGTATGTATGTATTTAGGCGGCATTTTTTCTTGTAGACAAATATTGTTAAATAATGCAGCCATTTTTTG
>CM042172.1:70315828-70325828 GCA_023376005.1 Doryteuthis pealeii | reverse complement strand
AAAAGAAAAGAAAGAAAGAAAGAAAGAGAAAAATACAATAACATCAGAGCTGAATATTAAAAGAGAAAGAAAGAAGAAAGACAAAATTAAGCAAGAAAGAAAGAAAGAAAGAAAGACAAATCGAAATATTAATAAAAAGAAAGAGAAATGAGCGAGAGAGAGAGAGAGAGAGATGAGAGAGAAGAGAGACGAGAGGAGAGAGAGAGAGAGAGAGATTGCTATCAAATACAATTAGTAAGATTAATCCCTAAAATCACACCTACTTATTACTCATCTTTCAACGTCTTTGTCAAGCCAAGCAGGATATGAAATTCCTACTGATTTTTATCTACGTTCGTCTCAGTATTGTATGTTTACAGATACTTCCTCCGCTTTGAGTTCGAGACAATGATGAAATGATCACAGGTTCGATACACATCAGTATTGGCGCCCTCATAAATATAGCCAGCGAAACCAGACCTTTTGTTGACTACAGCCAGAGCGTGGCGATTTATAGACTGCTGTCTCACCGTAAGAATCTTACGGGATTGTTCGTTTCTATTCTTAATTTATTTTACATATATTTTTTTCACGAAAAAAAAAAAAAAAAAAAAGAGAGAAAAAAAATATCCGATCGTATCTCAAAAATCAGATATCTGTAATATCTCCAATCCTATCTTTCGTTTTTATTAACTGGATATATCAATTTGATAGATGTCATTTTTTTGGCGAAGGTATATACCCAGCCCCTCCGTCACGAGCAGGATGTGACACAAGGCCAATTTTAAGAGGAGGGCATTATATCGGAATTAAGAGTTTTCTTTCTACTACACTGGTTATTTTATTAAGGCTAAGGAACCCAGTCTGTACTTCTATTTACCCAACCTGTTCGCTACGGGTAGGATATGACACACGGTCGTATAGGGGGTCCATCCAATAAGTATCAAACTCACAATACAGACAGACAAACTGACACAGAAAGATACAGATAGAAAAAATGAATAAACGTTTAATTGATAAAAAAGACAGAAAAAAACATTCAAGTTTCATTTATTTAAACTCTCTTTACCGAATAAGAATATCAAACGGTGTTTTTCATTGTTAGAATTGCTGCAAGAATGATAAATACATACCTGGTATTATATATCTATATATAGTTTGTTTTATTTTAATATATATTTAAAGTTATCAGAACTAAGTTTCCATTTCATTTTTTAAATATTTTAACTCCTTTAATAAATTTATTCTATTTTTTACTCCTTTAATAAATTTGATGATTTTACTTTACTTATGATACAAACTCTCTGATATTAAATTTTCAACTCCCATCCACTCGGGCAATATTTATTTTACGTCGCCCAGAGGGTGTTTTTTATTTTGCTAGTATATTTTAATGGAAATTGTGTGTTTTTCTATCTGTAACCGAAACTATAATACTATTCAAGTCACAATTCCCTTAGTTATAAACGTTATATTTTCCATGATTTTATTTTTATTTAAACTTCAATTATTCAATTCCATACGGTTACCTACAAGAGGTAAGGGCTGGTTATATTGCCTAGTGCATAAGGCAGTCATCATGAAGAATGCCGACGGGACTACCCTTTTTACTCTGACCAAAAGATAAGCTTCAGTTTGTGCATAGCTCTCCACATGAACGCAGATCTCAGCTACAGCTTTGAAGTAAAACTTATCGGTGACGAATTAAAAGCTTTTCAAAAGCTTGAGAGCTCAAATCTTGACACGTACCATTTGAAGGTTAGTACTTTATAAAAATCATATGGATTTTTAATTGTGGTACCATCTATATGTCGGGCCAGGGACTTATTAACTTATGTGTTAATAGTTACCAGGTACTTTTCAATATCACAGTTTTTTTCTTTTTTGGCATACATGTCCGGTACCTAAACTTTAATTCCTCTACTGGTTAGGGTTAGGATTAGTCGTCGGTGGGGGGGGGGCCTAATGTCGTATCAGCCAATGCAGTGAGGGAGTCTTCCCCTTTTTCCCTAGGCGCTAGACCAAGGAGATTATTTGTCAGGATAGAAGAGTCGCTGGAGACGCTGAGGAGAACTTGCCTGTCACTCTTGACTCAGTAAATACCATCAGCTAACACTGGTGTGAAAACTCAAAAGGAGTGAACAATAATAAATGATAATAATAATAATAATAGATAATAGAAAGAAGAAGAAGAAGAAGAAGAAGAATGCAGATCGAGATGAATGAAGAGGAAGAAGATTAAAAAGAAGAATGAAGATGAAGAAGAGAAGAAGAAAAAGAATGAAGAGTGTGAGAGAAGAATAAAAAAAGAAAAATGAAGATGAAGAAGAGAAGAAAGAAAAAGAAAAAGAAGAAGAATGAAGACGAAGAGAATGAAGAAGAAGGAAGGAATGTCTAGACCAGGAATATTTTTTGCTGAGGTGGACCCCAATCTACCGTCCAAGGCCCCTTCNTCTCACTTTACCACAGAGATCAGTAGCTTTTTAATTTAGTGCGTCCTGGGACGCACGGATTTGATTTGAATGAGTCCTTAAGAAATTTGATTGGCCCCAACTAAAAATGTTCAATAAATTGCAGAGTTTTTTTTTTATTTTATCTATGAACAACTAAAGCCATCTAACCCCTACCTTGTGCCCCGCACAGTGTAATTCGTTTCCAAGAAAATATGAAGATATATTCAGTTAATTGGAAATGGCACGGGAATAAAAAAAACACTGGGACGCATTTACTTTTACTAGATTTTATGAGTCAGTGACGCAAGACGCGTACCTATCAGTATCTCTGCAGTGTTGCAGCTTTGGTGCTATGAGTCAGAATCAAACTCGGTACCCTACCAAATGTATGCTTCTATGTGTGAGACAAGTTAACAAAACCATTCCCCTGTCATATGTCTATCCTCTGTCAAGGTGCCTAACTCGTAGTGGTGTCTATTTGAAGGTGGGTCAGCACAACCTGTTCTATTCCATTTTTGTCGTATTTTAAGTTCCATTCTCCAATTGTAAGTTTAATGTTTTTGGAGTTTATTATTAATGAGTGAATTCCAATATTTTTGCCATTTTTTAATGATAATTTTTTATAACTCTTTTATAATCAGAATATGGTATTTTTGTTTTTATTATCGTGTCTTTCATAGCTTTCTTTGCCTCTGAATCTGCCCTATCGTCTCCAGGTATGCCAAGGTTTCTTGGGATCCAACAAAAAATATTTCGTTATTTTTGGACAGGTGGTATATTCTGTTTAGCACTTGTGTAGTTAATGGGTCATTGACATTTTTATTTTTTAATGCAGTAAATTCAGATAAAGAGTCTGTGAAAATTAGGAATTTAATGCTGGGTATAGAATCCCCAATATGCACTATATACCAAGAGAGACTTACAGTGAAGCATATACTGCTAGTGAGTAGGAAGCGCGTGGTGTAATGGTTAAAGTCATGGGAAATGGACTCGTCGCCCCGAGTTCAAATCCTGGACGTGGTAATTGCATTTCACTTAGCGCTAATACCCTTGAGAAAGGTATGAATCCTACTTTCCCTCCAGCTATAAGTAAATTGCAGGACAGACTGGGTTCTTTAACCATGGCTAAGTAATCAGTCTAGGAGAAGGAAAACTCAGAATTCAAACCTGTTGACCTCCGCTTAAGAAATTGACCTTGTGTCGTATCCTGCTCGTGTGGAGGAGTTGGTAAATATATATACTGCTAGAATGTGTAGACTTTGATCTAGTGCAAACAAAATCCTAACTAAGCAAATAATTTGAAAAAAAAAACTTTTCACGAAAATAAGACCATCCAAGATTTTACATTTCCTAAAAGAAATGGAATTGTACTAAAAAATATGAGTAATTGAACAATAGTTAAAATCTATACATATACACATTTATTTTCTACCAAACCTCTGCTATGAACACAAAACCTTGTCGGCATTAAATTGTATGATATCTTTTTGCTTTGATAAAGTTCATTAAGAGCCTCATGATCCGATTTGAATGTTTCTTTCTTCTCAACTGAGTGTATGCTTATTACCTACAAGTTTTAAGTCCATCCTTTCAAATAAGATTGCAAGTAGTGATAAATTTTTTAGTAGGTACTATAAATATTCTACTAAGAAAAGGGATACTTATGGTTCTATAACTTAGTGAAAAAAAAATGTAATGATGACTCAAGACTTCTGTATAGTACGCGTAACCTATACAGTTGGTGGTGCGTGCGGGGTAATGGTTAGAGCATAGGGAAAGACAGACAGAGAAAGAAAAGATTGATATTTAATTTTTTACATTCAACAAGGGTTTATATTTAATTTCCTAGATTAGGTAAAGAAAAAGAAAAAAAAGATTGAGAACCCACCCCCGGGCTCTGTCCCCTTTTTTCCCCCCGAATTGGTTCGAGGAGGAGGGGGTTCGTCTGTGAAGAATAAGTAAAATCTATACATATACAGATTTTTTTTCTACCAAACCCCTGCTATGAACACAAAACCTTGTCGGCCATTAAATTACCCATCGAGGTTGATGTGCCGTAAAACAAGCCAAAACAAACAAAAGAAACAAACAACCAAATTAAGCCAGCAATTCTGAGTAGCTAGCTCAAAACCCAAACTAAAATACCCTGCTCTCATTGGATCAAGAAATATTTAAAATAGGCTTCCAGTTCTGTCTCTCAGTTGCGTCATGAATCAAAACTTCGGCATTAAATGACCCATCGAGGTTGATATGAGGTAAACCAAACCAAACCAAACCAAACCAAACCAAGGAAATGAAAAAGCAGACAAAGCCGCAAAAAAGCACTTAAAACAGATATGAGCAAATCTAAAATCCCATAAACAGATCTGAAACCAACCATAAACAAATTTATATTAGACAAATGGCAGAAATCATGGGACAATCAGACTCAAAACAAACTCCACGAAATACAAGAAGTTAGAGAATGGCCGACAAGCCACAGAAGTATTAGAAGAGAAGAAGTAATACTCGCCAGATTGCGTATTGGGCACAACCAATTACCCATTCGGACCTGTTAAAAGGGGAGGATGCCCCAGTGTGGCCCAACATGCAAAGTACAACTTACAACCAAACATATCCTTCTAAATTGTAACAGCCTCAAACACACATACACCAAATACTATCAAACAAGAAACCTGAGGGCCCTCTTTAGGAATACAAACCCGGAAGACATCTTAATTTTCAACAAGATATAACGGATCATAATCAAATATCTCCATAGAACCACTATTTTAAAGATTGAAATCCAAAATATCCTTTTTGGCATTAAATGACCCACAGAGGTTGATATGCCGCCAAACAAAACTTAAACTCAAACTAATTTTCTTTCTTTCTTCGTTTCTTCTATCTTTCTTTTCCTTTTCTTTCTTTCTTTCTTCTTTCTTTTTTTTCTTTTTACACCTTTGTCTCTTTAATCGTACTTTTTGTTTTCAAAACCTTTCTTCCTCTCTTTGCTTTCTTTCTTTCTTTCTTTTTTTCTTTCTTTCTTTCTTTTTTCTTTCTTTCTTTATTTTTTCTTTCTTTCTTTCTTTCTACCTTTTTAAACTCAATTTTCTTTTTTTCATTTTTCTTTTCTTTCTTTCTTAGTTTTCATATATTTCATATTTTCCTTCCTTTTCTTGTTCTTTTTTTCTTTATTTTTTACTCTCTCCTCCTCTCTCTCTCTCCTTCTCTCTCTCTCTCTCAATCTCTCCTCTCCTCTCTCTCTCTCTCTCTCTCTCCTCTAATAAATCTCTCGTTTGCTCTCCAGTATCATTCCCCATTGTTTTTCTGCTTCACTGCTTTGGTTGCTCTTCATCTCTCTCTCCCTCTCTTTCTCTTCTCTCTCTCTCTCTCTCTCCCTCTCTCGATCTATCTATTTATCCTCTCTCCCTCTTTTTCTCATTTTTCTTTCTTTCTTTCCTTCTTTTTTCTTTCTTTCTTATTAGTATTTTTCCGACCTTACTTTCACATAGAACCACTACTTTAAAGACTGAAATCCAAAATAACCCTTTTTTGCATTAAATGACCCACAAAGGTTGATATGCCGTTAAATAAAACTTAATCTCAAACTCTCTTTTCTTTCCTTTTTTGTTTTATTTATTTCTTTCCATCTTTTGAAACTCATTCTTTCTTTTTTTTTCTTCCTTTTCTTTCATTTCTTCCTTAGTTTTGATTTCTTTCATTTTTTACTTCATTTTCCCTGCTGTCTTTTTTCTTCATGTTTACTCGCTCTCTCTCTCTCTCTCTCTCTCTGTCTCTAACAGATTTTCTTTTGGCACTTTTGAAATCTTTCTTTCTTTCTTTCTTCCTCTCCCCCCCCCCTCTCTCTCTCTCACTCTTTCTAGTTTTTCTTTCTTTCTTTCTCATTTAAAGACTGAAATCCCAAATAACCTTTCTTGCATTAAATGATCCACAGAGATTGATATGCCGGAAAACAAAAACTCAACCCCCATAAAACCACTACTTTAAAGACTGAAATCCAAAATAACCTTTTTGGCATTAAATGACCCACAGCAGTTGATATGCCGTTAAACTAACCTCAAACTCAAACTCGAACTCAAACTTAAACCCGAAACCAACTCGTTTAAACGCATCTACACATGCGTGTCTATTTCTCTGTATAATGGTGTGCATGTTGATGTTGGTGCTGAATGAGTGCGCACCGGGGTGCAAAGGGGGGGGGCGCGGTTTGGGGGAGCCGAACCGATTAAGGGGATAAAAACTGATGATAACAATAACAACAATGGGGAGGACAATTGAAAAGAGGCGACTAATGACCGCCCTTCGCATCTTGCTCAGGTCAAAGCAGAAAGGCGCCACGTTACCCGCGAATTGGTTATTCATGAAAACATTGGGTTATCAAATTAAGAAAAGCGGGGTCGACGCAAGCATTTTAGTGATGGCGAGGGGCGGGAAATGGGGGGCGGGAAAAAATAGTGGTGACGTTGGCGGGTCTGGGGGTGTGGGTTGGGTGTGGGGTTGTGGGGTTAGATTGATGGAGACAAGGGGTGTGAATTAGGGATACTGGTGAAGAGAAGGACATTGTTCGTCTTTTTGTTCATAGAGATGTGATGGTGTGTGTGTGTGTGTGTGTGTGTGAAAGAGAAAGAGAGAAAAGAGAGAGGGGGGAGAGAGTGAGAGAAAGAGAGAGAGGAGAGAGAGAGACTGTGTTGTGAGAAGAGAGAGAAGAGTGGAGAGAGAGAGTTGTCTGGTGTGAAAGAAAGAGAATAGACAGATAGGAGAGAGAGTATGAGAAAGAAAAGAAAGAGAGAGAGTGTGTTAGTGTGTGTGTGAGAAAAGAGATAGACACAGAGAGAGAAGAGAGAGAGAGAGAGAGAGAGAGAGAGAGGAGAGAGAGGAGGAGAATGTTGAAAGAGAGAAAGAGAGAAAAAGAGAAAGTTGTGAGAAAGAGAGAAAGAGAGACAGAGAAAGAGAGACAGAGAGAGAGAGAGACAGAGAGAGACAGAGTTGTAGTGTTGTGGTGTGTGTGAGTGTGAAAGAGAGATAAAAAAGATACATAGAGAGTGAGTGTTGTGTGAGAGAGAGACAGAGAGAAGAGAGAGTGAGAGAGGTGTAGTTGTGTGTGTGTGTGTGTGTGTGTGTTGTGTGTGAAAGAGAGAGAGAGAGAGTGAGTTGTGGTGTGAAAAAACGAGAGTGAGAGAGAGAGAGAGAGAGAGAGAGAGAGAGAGAGAGAGAGTGTGTGTGTGTGTGTGTGTGTGTGTGTGTGTGTGTATGTGAAAGAAAGAAATTATGAAGGCGGGTATTTGAAAAGCACAAGAAGAGAGAAAAAAAAATCTCGCAATAAAAAGAAAAGTGTAACTAAATATATGTCAAGAGAGTGATTATTTATTTTCTCATGATGTATTTTAGGCTGTCCTGAACCAAATTTTCCCTTCCAGCTGGAAAATTTGCCTCAGGACCGCCCTCGGTGGCGGCAGGCACTCCGTGGAGGATTGTTCATGTCTGAAGTCCCCCTGACACAACACCATGAAGCTAAGAGGCCCAGAAGAAAACAGCGGCAACAAAGCACCGGCACAATCAACATCTTCAGGGACAGACTTCACATGTGACATCTGTGGTCGAGAATGTTTTTCAAACATCGGACTTCAGAGTCACGGGGGCGCTGTAACTTCAGGGGCACAAAAATTATATCATAGTCTTCCGAGACTGAAATGCCTATGATATGATCTATTTTAGTATACCACATCCCATACTTAAGTAGTAATATCTCATCTACAGAAAGCAGGTCAAAGTACGCAAAAAATGTATGGAATTCTGTAGGTAGTCTGAATTTTACATAGCGCTTAATATAGAAAGGTATGCATCTAGATATTCTCCCCCCAGCTATGGGTAAATATTTGGACAAATTAGTCTCTTTAACCTTGATTCGTGTCATATAGTACGTAAATAATGAAAATGAAATCGTTTTTTTCTATAGAATAATTTCTGACGAAACCGCGGAAGAGAGTAACAATGACATTTCATGCGATTTGTTAAGACAACTTAGCAATTAATAATACTCTGTTTACCTTGTTTCTTTGCTTAGTAAACCCTTTTTTCCTAATCCTTAATACACGTTGTGTTTCTTCCTATTATTTCTGATACGTCAGTTACAACAGTTAACCAATCAGCCTTTGTAGAAGGAAAATTCTGAATTCAATTCTGTTAAACTCCCCTAAAGAAATTGACCTTGTGCCACATCCTGCTCGTATGGAAAGTTTGGTATATATGTATAGATAGATTGTCGTTCATATGGAAATCTGATAAGACACAGCGAAAGTTCTTCCAAGCTAACCTCTTCAGTAAACCTCTTCATATATGTATGGCTGCACCACTTGGACTGTAACGAAGCACTTAGAGAAAAAGATGGTGGGAACTATCCAATGATACTACGAGCTGTATTGACAAATCTAGGAAGGAGCACTCCATACGAAAGCAGGTGTATGGTACTTGAACCCCATCAAACGAACATCCCAGTAAGACAATCAAGACATGGCTGAAACAATATTACCTTCTCTATTTATTTCTATAGAGAGAGAAGAGAGAGAGAGAGAGAGGAGAGAGAGAGAGAAGAGAGAAGAAGAGAGTGTTGTGTGTGTGTGTGTGTGTTAAATGAAAGACAGAGAGTATGTGTGAGAGAGAGAGAGTGGTGAGAGAGAGAGAGAGAGAGAGAGAGTGAGTGTGATAAGTCTTAGAAATTAGTAGATTAGTTACATATTAGGGTAGTAAATCTCATCTACTGAAAGCAATGACAATGTTCGCATGGGAAAGGCATTTACTGTTATAGAGATATTATCGATCATATGGAAATCTAATCGCACTGATAAGATAAACAAAAATGCTTCCAAGGTTGATATGCCGTAAAACAAAACAAACACCAAAAAACCAATCATGGTTTTTTTTTTTTACTGTTGATCCGAAAAATCTCTAAGTCACCAGCGAGAACTGTACAAAGAGGTTGTTCAAAAATTAGCGCCAAGAAAAAAAAAAATGGGCGAAAATCATTCTAGAAGAAAGACATTAACAAAATAAAAGATAATAATAAAATTAAAAAAGGAACTAGGGTGAAAAGAAAACCAAGTCGGCATTAGATGACCACTGAGGTGGATATGCCGTAAAAAACAAAGAACAAAAAAAAAAAACGAAAAAAAAAAAAAAAACAAAAAAACAACAGATCATGGATTTTTTTACTTGGATCCGAAACCCGATCTCTAAGTCCCCAGCGAGAACTACAAAAGTGCAGCTCAAAAATTAGCGCCAAGAAAAAATGGTGAAAAGACAGGGGAAGCCAAAATTATTCTGAAGAAAGACATTAACAAAAAATAAAAGATAATAATAAAAAAAAACGGAACTAGGGTGAAAAGAAAACCAAGTCGGCATTAAATGATCCACTGAGGTTGATATGCCGTAAAAAAAAAAAATAAAAAATAACAAAAACAAAAAAAAAAACAAATCATTGATTTTTTTTTTACTTGGATGCCGAAACCCGATCTCTAAGTCCCCAGCGAGAACTACACAAGTGCAGCTCAAAAATTAGCGCCAAGAAA
>CM042172.1:70305828-70313328 GCA_023376005.1 Doryteuthis pealeii | reverse complement strand
AAAATCACATTTTTAATATCAATATGCCAATTAGCTTCCCGTTCACACTGCAAACCGCTATTTTTTGTATATATAATACAATTGCATGTTATTGTATGTAGATATGGACAACACTAATAAAAAGGTGAAGCAATTTTATTAATAATTGAGGTTTTAAATAAAATAAAATCATGAAGAATGTGATGAAAATAACTAGTTAATTGTGACTCGATTAGTAATATAGTTTCGGTTACAGACAGAAAAACACACAATCTCCATTATAATAAGATATATATATGTGGAGAAAGGTAGACAAACACGGGATGTTGTGGAAACATTTTGAGAATTTCCATCATTGGAGTAAGAACTGTATTCAAGTCCTGAAGATGGTCTAATAAGAGACCGAAACGTTGCACCGTCGACAATAAACATCAAGTTTCCACAACATCCCGTGTTTGTCTACCTTTCTCCACATACTGTTCTACCTATATATATATATATATATATATATATATATATATATATATATATATATATTAAGGTATCCTGACGAAAGCAAAAAGCTTGAAACCTTAGGTTGATGCCTACTAAAACCTTTGTATAAACACTTATATTTAATAAATACAGCTCTTACATTTGTAATTGAGCACTTTATATTCCTTTATTTCATCTCTCTCTCTCTCTCTCACTCTCTCTTCTCTCTCTTCTCTCTCTCTTTCTCTGTCTGTCTGTCTGTTTTCTCTATATATATATATATAGAGAGATAGAGATAGATAGATAGATAAATAAATAAATAAAAGCTTTAGCTTATATTTGTTATCATTGGAACTATTTTGCTACCATTGGTTACTTGCTCTGCGGCAGTCTTCAGACAACGAATTGTGTTTTAAATTATGCAAATGATATAAATATGGTTAAATGTGTACGTTTGGTTAACTGTATTCGCGTATCACTTGTTTGTTTACGTGTTTGCGTGTGTAATGTCGGTTGCGCCTATTCTGTTCGTACGTGTGTGTATGTTAGCATGCGTCTACACATGAAAGTACATAAGGACTGCGACGTCATGATCACATTTACGCGTGTGTGTGCTTATGAATGTGCGTATTTGTGTATATATATATATATATGTACATATATGTATATATATACAGAGAGAGAGAGAGAGAGAGAGAGAGAGAGAGAGAGAGAGAGAGAGAGAGAGAGAGAGAGAAGGGGGGAGAGGGGACATGAGACAAACGTTGTAAGTTAGGGACCTATGAAAATGAAGCCCTTGTTCAAATTCTGATGTTAGGAAAATATACGAAACACGACAAACGTACTTTAAATGAAAGAAAAAGTAGTAAAAAACAAATAAAAAAAAGAAAACAAACACAACTAGCCATGTATGCACACGCATACACAACAAACAAGCAATGTATACAAACACACACACACATACATACGCAATTTATACACACGCATACATGCACATTCATGCACACGCATACATGCATTCATACGCGCACATACAAAAAATAAACAAGTGATCTAAAAAAAAAAAGGTCACCAGCAACTGCTAAAGAAAATGGCGTCTACGTCGTTATTCCGAAACAGAAAGAAAAAAATGGCTGGAGTGAATTGGTGTGATTTGGCGGGAAACTGGATAGCGTGACGTTTTCATCACGTGATCTCTACGTTAAGAAGCGGTAAGAGAGGAAAAGAGGTGGGCGGAAGACGTGATTGGTTGAATAGATCTTCAACTTAGTATGTACAATAAGACTTCCGTTTGGCCATCACCCCTAAGCCAAAACACGCAAGCCCAGAAAGTAGACGGGTTCGCATCCAGGAAAAGTGAATGCATAAAAAACGAACCGAGAGGGGGGGAGGGAAATCAACTCCCCCCCCCAGATACGCGTAGACAGTCAAGCTGTTTATACTTTGGTTGGTTGGTTGGTTGGATTTTTCGGGGTAATCAATTTTTTTTTTCAAACTCGCTTTTCTAAAAGACATTTTTAATCGCATCGGCATTGCAGTCTCTGAAGACTTTTTTCTTTTCTGATACGTCAGTTACAGCATTTATCCACAATCAGCCTTGGAAGAAGAAAAATTCTGAATTCAAATCTGTTAAATTCCCCTAATTACTCTGTTCACCTTGTTTCTTTGCTTAGTAAACCATTTTTTCCTTATCCTTAATAGACGTTGTGTTTCTTCCTATTATTTCTGATACCTCAGTTACAACATTCAGCCTTGGAAGAAGGAAAATTCTGAATTCAAATCTGTTAAATTCCCCAATTACTCTGTTCACCTTGTTTCTTTGCTTAGTAAACCATTTTTTCCTTATCCTTAATAGACGTTGTGTTTCTTCCTATTATTTCTGATACCTCAGTTACAACATTCAGCCTTGGAAGAAGGGAAATTCTGAATTCAAATCTGATAGATTCCCCTAAAGAAATTAACCTTGTGTCACATCCTGCTCGTACAGAGAGGTTGGTATTATATATATATGTATAGACAGATTGTCGTTCATATGGAAATTTGATCCCACTGATACGATACAGCGAAAGATCTTCCAAGCAGTAACCGTGTCAGTACTACTGTATGGCTGTACCACTGGACTGTAACGAATCACCCAGAGAAGAAGATGGGTGGGAGCTATCCAATGATACTACGGTTCTTGTGTTCCTGAAGTTACAGCGCCTCCTGTGATTGTGAAGTCCAAAGTTCGAAAAACATTCTCGACTCCAGATGTCGCATATGAAGGAAGTCCCTGTAGGAATATTTGGATATAAGGTGTGCTACAATTTCCCACCTGAATCTATAGACTAGCCGTAGTCACGTGGTTTATTCCTTCTCCAATCACTAGCCATACTGCGTGGCTGATACACTACTTAAACACTGATACTTGCCATAGTTCTACTAGCACTCATTGAGGAGGGACTTACAATACTCATGACTCTTTACCAGAAGAACCAAAGGATTCATTATCAGAGGATTACCAAGGATCCAATTCCACTAGACAAGCGCTCTTGCTTAAAGCCTTCAGGATGGCCCATAAGATTGTAACAGTCCCTGAAAATGTTGATGTGCCGGTGCTTTGTTGCCGCCACTTTCTTATGGGCCTCTTGGCTTCGTGGTATTGCGCCAGAGTGTCACATTTTAATACTCATTCTTTATTAATTTAACCCAAATTTAGGTTCCTAACAGATACCACCCTTTCGGTTCAGATTGGATCTGAGAGTGATGGTGATAAAGGGGTAATCCACATACAGAGGTAACCACCGACGATCAATAGATGACCCAATTGAGGGTACTTCTCTGCAGAGGTGCAGTCGGTATATTCCTCAGCCAAGCCAACAGAACGGGTTGTTTATGACGGTGTGTAGATGAATGTTGACTTGTGTAGCTAAACAGTGAACTTGGTAGTAATGGTGATAAAGCAGCGGTCCCCAACCACCAGGTCGTGACCCAATACCGGGCCGCGGGCCATTTGGTACCGGGCCGCACAGAACGTTTGGATTTTTTTATTTATTGATTATCAGTCTAGAGATGTTGTTGATTATTAATTTATGAACAAAAGGTTGTTTATTGTCTGTTGATGTTTGCATTTGACATGAGACCACTGCGGATGATTTATTATTAGATTACGTCATTAACGATTATCGAGCAAATGAAGGCCGGAGCATATGAAGGCCGGTCCGTGAAAATATTGTCTTGGATGAAACCGGTCCGTGGCGCAAAAAAGGTTGGGACCGCTGTGATAAAGTGTTAATCCACATACAGGGGTCACCACTTTCGACCAACAGGTGGCCCCATTGGGAGGTTACCCCTCTGTTGTGTTTGTTTTCGTTTTTTTATATTGTTTGTTTTTTCTACTTTTTTGTTTCATTTTGAGAACGTTTGTTTTGCTAACATCAAAATTTGAAAAAGGGTGATTTTCATAGGTTTAAGTATTGAAGTAGATCATCACTGCTTGACTTCAGTGATCTAACAAGAACCGGTGCTTTCAACGGGACTTGAGTGACAATTTTGTTAGGATTTTTGTAGCCATTTTTAGGTTGCAGGTGTGAGTACTTTACAGTGGAGATCCCTTGTGTTCCTTAGTGTTAGGTAGAATCCTTGTGTTCCTTAGGGTTAGGCAGAATCCTTCGTTGTTCTTTAGTTTTAGGCAAAATCCTCGGTCGCCCATTAGTGAAGATTTCTTGGTTGTTCCTTGGTTATTCCTTTGTGAAGAATCGTTGGTTGTTCCTTAATGAAGAATCCTTGGCTGTTCCTTTATGAATAATTCTTGGTTGTTCCTTAGTGAAGAATCCTTGTTCCTTAGTGAATAATCCTTGGCTGTTCTTTAGTGAAGAATCCTTGGTTGTCATTTAGCGAAGAATTCTTGGCTGTTCCTTAATGAAGAATCCTTGGTTGTTCCTTAGTGAAGAGTCCTTGTTCTTTAGTGAAGAATCCTTGGTTGTTCCTTAGTGAAGAGTCCTTGGTTGTTCCTTAGTGAAGAGTCCTTGTTCTTTAGTGAAGAATCCTTGGTTGTTCCTTAGTGAAGAGTCCTTGGTTGTCATTTAGCGACGAATCCCTGGTTGCTCCTTAATGAAGAGTCCTTGGTTGTTTCTTATTAAAGAATCCTTGTGTTACGCATAGTACTTGGTTGTTGATCCGTTCGTCCATGTTGAATACGAGTAAATGAATGGCTTTCAAGATCGGCGATTAAATTGTTAACTAACTATGTATTCGAGCGTGTTGATTGGCTTTAATCCGCGCGACGACGCGAAGTCTATAAGTTTAAGTGGCACAGCTTATAAAACAAATACTCCAACAAACATAAGCAATTCCCTCAGCCTTAATCATTTACTAACCCCTGGTGGGTTGATATGCCATTAAAACCAACCAACCAGCCAACCAACAATCTATGTCCCTGAGAAGTTAAAATCAGTCCTCTACACTGATAAAAATGTACACCTAAACATTTGTGTGTTTATATAT
This sequence comes from Doryteuthis pealeii, assembly GCA_023376005.1. NCBI lineage: Eukaryota > Metazoa > Mollusca > Cephalopoda > Myopsida > Loliginidae > Doryteuthis > Doryteuthis pealeii. The sequence goes on along the minus strand of CM042172.1, from coordinate 70,308,390 downwards.
GTGTGTATGTTCATACAAGATTTTGTATGAGATTCTGTGTTTGAGTGTGTGTGTGTGCCAGTGTGTGTTTGGTCATACACGAATTTGTATGTGCCTCTGTGTATGCGTATGTGTGTATGTGCCAGTGGGCGTTTGGTTATACACGAATTTGTATGTGCCTTTGTGTATGCGCGTATGTGTATGTGTCAGTGAGTGTTTGGTCATACACGAATTTGTATGTGCCTCTGTGTATGCGTATGTGTGTATGTGCAGTGGGCGTTTGGTTATACACGAGTTTGTATGTGCCTCCGTATGCGTGTGTATATATGTGCAGTGGGCGTTTGGTCAGACACGAATTTGTATGTGCCTTTGTGTATGCGCGTATGTGTATGTGTCAGTGAGTGTTTGGTCATACACGAATTTGTATGTGCCTCTGTATGCGTGTGTATGTATGTGCCAGTGGGCGTTTGGTCATACACGAGTTTGCATGTGCCTCCGCATGCGTGTGTATGTATGTGCCGGTGTGTGTTTGGTCAGACACGAATTTGTATGTGCCTTTGTGTATACGCGTATGTGTATGTGTCAGTGAGTGTTTGGTCATACACGAATTTGCATGTGCCTCTGTATGCGTGTGTATGTATGTGCCAGTGGGCGTTTGGTTATACACGAATTTGTATGTGACTCTGTGTATACGTGTGTATGTATGTGCCAGTGGCGTTTTGGTCATACACGAATTTGTATGTGCCTCTGTGTATGCGTATGTGTGTATGTGCCAGTGGGCGTTTGGTTATACACGAGATTGTATGTGCCTCTGTGTATGAGTATGCGTCTATGTGCTTGTGTGTGTTTGGTTATACACGAATTTGCATGTGTCTCTGGGTATGCATGTGTGTGTATGTGTCACTGTGTGTTTGGTCATACACGAATTTGTACGTGGCTCTGTGTATGCGCTTATGTGTATGTGTCTGTGTGTGTTTGGCCATACACGAATTTGTATGTGCCTCTGTGTATGCGCGTATGTGTGTATGTGCCAGTGGGCGTTTGGTTATACACGAGTTTGTATGTGCCTCTGTGTATGCGTATGTGTGTATGTGCCAGTGGGCGTTTGGTTATACACAAGTTTGTATGTGACTCTGTGTATGCGCGTATGTGTGTGTGCCGGTGTGTGTTTGGTCATACACGAATTTGTATGTGCCTTTATGTATACGTGCGTGTGTATGTGCCAGTGTGTGTTTCGTTATACACGAAATTGCATGTGTCTCTGTGTATGCATATGTGTGTATGTGCCGGTGTGTGTTTGGTCATACACGAGATTGTATGTGCCACTGTGTATGAGTATGCGTCTAAGTTTCTTGTGTTCGTTTGGTTATACACGAACTTGTATGTGCCTCTGTGTATGTGCCAGTGTGTGTTCGCGCACGCGCGTGTGTGCATAGGATCTCATTGGCTGTGAAAAATCACTTATTTTACAATATTCACGTGAATTCAATCCCCGTCCAATCTTCGTTTCTCGCTAATGTGACGGGTCGCACAATGAACGCGTCAATTTTCAGCGATTCCATTCAATGGTCCCGAAAGATGGAGGCGATCATATTGGCACCGTTAAAAATGGATGGTTGTCGATGATTGAGCATGCGCAGAAACGCAACCGGATATCGCGGTGTCGACTATTTTAAAAAAGGCGGGGGATATTATGACACCATGATTGTTGGTCATTGAGACGGCCAGACACATCAGCAATGAAAGGGGAATTCTTCTCAATCCACACCATCTACCTATATATATATATATATATATATATATATATATATATATATATATATATATATATATATATATATATATATATATATATATATATATATGTATATGTATATATATATATATATATATGTATATATATATATATACATATATATATATATATATACATATATATATATGTATATACATATATAATATATATATACATATATATATATATATACATATATATGTATATATATATATATACATATATATATATACATATATACTAGCAAATATATGCACCCTCCGGGTGCAAGTATTAATATCATAAAATATCATATTAAATTAATTAGAAAGTCTAAATAAACTAAATAAGAATGCAGATAAAATGATTTGAAACAGAGAGGGGTATAATCGAAAAATAAAACAGCTGTAGCTTCTTCTTCCATCACCCCCGTCTTCCCTTGCTAAACTTTTCTAATTTAACTATTTAGTTAAATAAGAAGGTAAAGAATAAAATTACAGTTATTTCTTTTTGTTAATTGATTTCTTTTAAGATTTATCTCCGAGATTTTTGATGATATTCATTAAGATGAAATCAAATAATTAGAAATCAACAATACCAAGCACATATTTATTAAAATGAAATTTTAAATATGAATATGCAAATTAGCCTTCCCGTTCACACAGTAAACCGCTTGTTGTTGTACATATAAATACAATTGCATGTTATTAGTACGTAGATATGACCAGTAGTATTAATAATGAAAAACAATTTTATTAATAATTGAGGCTTAAATAAAAATAATTCATGGAGAATGTGATGTATAATAA
>CM042172.1:70298328-70300828 GCA_023376005.1 Doryteuthis pealeii | reverse complement strand
TGTTACTGTAAAAAAAGGGACGAGAGTAAAAAAAAAAACAATTTCTTAAAATTGCTTACTTAAATTTTGGGTGTATATAGCATAAGAATATTGTGACGTAAACTGTGACGTAGAGCTATGACGTAGTTTTCGTTACAGACAGAAATACAGACAATCTCCATTATTAATAAATTTTGGGTGTATATAGCATAAGAATATTGTGACGTAAACTGTGACGTAGAGCTATGACGTAGTTTTTGTTACAGACAGAAATACAGACAATCTCCATTATTGATAGATTTCACTCCTTCTTAGTTTTTAACACCAGCATTAGCTGATGGTCTTTTTATGGAGTCTGAATGACAAATGTTTCCGCGGATCTCCAGGACTCTTCTGAGTATTCTAGCCGATTGCAGCAATGTAGTAGTCTGGATGGTCTTAATTCTTCCTCTGATTTTCTGTTACTCGGGTCATTTCTCCAAGCCTTTTTCCAAGTTTATTGGGACCGTTTCCAAGTGTACCACTTTAATTATTCATTTTCACCCTCATATTCAAAAGCTTTTTCAAGTCTCTGGCAAGGTCTGTAAAACAATTTCATTAATAATTGAGGTTTAAATAAAAATAAAATCATTGAGAATGCGATGTCAATAACTAAGAGAATTGTGACTTGAGTAGGAATATAGTTTCGGTTACAGACAGAAAACACACAATCTCCATTATAATAAGATATATATATATCTTTCGTTTTTCTTTATCTTCACCCTGTGATCTGATGGAACTGTAAAATCTACCATTTGACAAGTTCTTTCTTTTTTGTTAATCAATACTAGGTCTGGTCTTCTTGCTGGGATAAGGTGATCCGTTTTTATCTCAAAGTCCCAGAGAATTTTATGCGTTTCGTTCTCAAGAACAGATTCTGGTTTATGCATATACCATTTTGTTGTATGGTCAAAGTTCTCTTTTCTGTTAATCAATACAATTTGGGGGGGTCGCGAAAAATGGTGGGTTTTTGTAATCTATTTTTGTAAAATGAGCTCTAGTGCGTCCCTACTCCGAAAATTGATTTATATAAGCACAGACATATTGAATGTTCTGCGTCTGTTTACATTTAAAAAAAATGGAAACTTTTCAACTCTCTGAAGATGGACTTTGCTCCGAAAATATTAAGAGAAAAAAAATGAAAAAAAAAAAATTAAATAAATATGTTTTTCAACATAAATTGCATTATTTTGCCTTCAAAAAAATATCTTATTATATATATATATATATGTGTGTGTGTGTGTGTGTGTGTGTGTGTGTGTATTCATGTGTATCTATGTATGTAATCGCGAGAAATATCCTTCCAAAATATGTCTATTGTCTCAGAGACATTCAGCACTATTATATCTAAACAATAGATAAAATGGTTTGCTCTACGGTCCGGTCGATGTGTGTGAGACGCGCACAGCAAAGAGGGGTGTCTACGGGTTGGTAATACTGTCGTGGGACACAAAGGGTTTTAGTTCACGTGGTTTTTTTTCTATTTTATTTCATTTTGTGATACGGACACTTATGAAAGGTGAATGGTGCGTCAAGTCTGAACTCGGATGCAAAATCAATTCCCATTGTTCGTTTTTGTGTTATTTTTGTCCAGCATCTTTCGAACTACTTTCTCGTAGTTTAAGCCGTTTCTATGAAACATATTTAACGTTACATTGGATAGATAAAGAGATGTTGGCTAACCGAGATGAAAGAGAAATATATGACACTGAAAGATCGATCAAATACAGATGGAGACAACTAGACTTAGATCGATGATTAGAAACATAGGATTAGATAAAGAAACAGACGAACGGAAACGAATATATATATATATATATATATATATATATATATATATATATATATATATATATATATATAGGTAGATATCATTTTCCTTGATAAGATTAAACAAAATTGAAAACTTTAACGTTCATATGAAACTTGCATATATTATCACCCCTTTTCACACACACACACACACACACACACATATATATATATATATATATATATATATATATATATATATATATATATATGAAGTGAACAAACAATGTGTTTGAAATGGCGAAGGCCGACAATTTTTAGGGAGATTATGTGCTTAATTAAAGTCATACATAATTTGTTAATTAATTAATTATAATTAAATGAATTAGGCGTGCATATCGGTTTAAATGTAAAGCGTAAACAAATCGAGAAAAAGTCGATCTCTGTAGGTACATTTCAGCCCATTAGGCCTCATCAGCATAGCTATAGACAGGGCAGTGGTTTGTGCGTAATTCGAACCCTACCTGTCAGGCTGACAAGCGGACACTCTAACCATTACACTAGCAGGCTTCCCCAGAATATCCTGTTTATTTTAAACTGATATATATTTCGCACTTTTGGGGTGTCTTATAGCACGACACTATGAAGTAAAAAAAAATTGTCGGTCTTCGCCATTTCAAACACATATGCATGCCTAATTAATTTAATTATAATTAATTAATTAACAAAT
>CM042172.1:70288328-70295828 GCA_023376005.1 Doryteuthis pealeii | reverse complement strand
TAAACGTGTGCCCCAAAAAAGAGAGAGATCACCTGGTACACGATGATTATGCCTTAATGGATAAATCTGGTGCGAAAAATGACCGTAATAAGCGGTTGCTTTAAATATAAAGGACAGATATGCGTTAGTGTGAAGCTTTGTTGAAAAAGGCGAGAAACAATGAATGCGAAAGAAGAAATAATAACAAAAAAAACCTGAGACACAGAGAATGGATACAAAAAAAAAAAACACCTGTAAATATAAGTATATAAGTGTACAGACAATATCTACCTATGTCAACTGCTGTTTTTTTTTTTTTTGTTTAGTTTTTTTTTTTTTTTTTTTTTTTTTTGTCTTTTCTTGTGTTTCCTTCTGTCGCGGATCTGAATTTGATTGTATATCCGGAGATACAAGAATAAAAGGTGTTAGGATTTCTTCCGGAATCTGTTTCTGAAAAAGAATTTCTTTGGATTTAATCCTTCAGTTCTAAAAAGAAATGGTTTTTTTTTTGTTTTTTTTTTCGTCTCCAGGAATCGGTCCTTTCATTTATTTTTTTTTTTCTTTCTTTCCGACTCATTTTTTGTTTGTTTTTTTTTTTGTTTTTTTTTTGTTTTTTTTTACCTTTCGTTTTACTTTTTACTTTTACGTTACAATTCTCAATTCAGCGCGCTCTTTCTTTTTATTTTTTTCGTTTCCTTCCCTCATTCTTTCTTTCATTCTTTGTTTCCTTTCATACATCTTTCTTCTTCCCTTTTCTTTCTTTCTTTCTTTCTTTCTTTCTTTTCTTTCTTTCTTAGTTCATTTCTTCTTTTCTTTCTTACATTCTTTTTCCTCGCGAACTCATGATAGTTTAACCTTTTTCCTTTCTTTCTCTCTTTCTTTCTTTCTTTCTTTCTTTCTTTGTTCCTTTCATTCTTCCTTTCTTCTTCCCTTTCTATCTTTCTTTCTTCCTTTCTATTATTCCTTCTTTCTTTTCATTTACCATTCTGAACATTAAACACTTTCTTTCTTTCTTTTATCTTCTCGTTTCACTCGCTCATTCTTTCTTTCTTCCTTTCTTTCTTCTTTTTCTTTCTTTCTTTCTTTTCTTCCTTCAGTTCTAAACGAAATGTTTCTTTTCCGTCTCCAGGAATCGGGTCCTTTTCATTTATTTTTTTTTCCTTTCTTTCCGACTCATTTTTTAATTTTTTTTTATTACCTTTTATTTTTCTTTTTACTTTTACCTTTACAATTCTTAACATTAGACGCGGTTTTTTCTTTTTCTTTTTTCTTTTTACTCCCCCAATCTTTCTTTCTTTCTTTCTTTCTTCTTCCCTTTCTTTCTTTCTTTCTTTCTTTCTTTCTGTTATTCCTTCTTTCTTTTCATTTACCATTCGGAACATTAAACACTTTCTTTCTTTCTTTTATCTTCTCGTTTCACTCTTTCTTTCTTTCTTTCTTTCTTTCTTTCTTTCGGGTCTATGAATGAATCTTCTCTCGCATTTACTTTTCTTTTCTTTCTTTCTTTCTTTTTTTCTTTTCTTTCTTTCTTTCTTTCTTTCGTGTCTATGAATGAATCTTCTCTCGCATACTTTTTCTTTCTTTCTTTCTATTCGTTCTTTTCTCTTCTCATCTCTCTTTACTTTTCTTTCTTTTCTTTCTTTTCTTTCTTTCTTTCTTTCTTTCTTTTTTTTCGTGTCTATGAATGAATCTTCTCTCGCATACTTTTCTTTCTTTCTTTTCTTTCTTCTTTCTTTTCGGGTCTATGAATGAATCTTCTTCCGCATACTTTTCTTTCTTTCTTTCTTTCTTCTTTCTCTTTTCTTTCGGGTCTATGAATTGAATCTTCTCTCGCATACTTTTCTTTCTTTTCTTTTCTTTCTTTCTTTCTTTCTTTCTTTCGGGTCTATGAATGAATCTTCTCTCGCATACTTTCTTTCTTTCTTTCTTTCTTTTCTTTCCTTTCTTTCTTTGCCGGGTCTTGAAGAATCTTCTCTCGCCATACTTTTCTTTCTTTCTTTCTTTTCTTTCTTTCTTTCTTTCTTTCTTCTTCTATTATTTCACTTTCTTTCATTTTACAATTCTGAACATTGAACACGTTTCTTTCTTTCTTTTATCTTCTCGTTTCACTCGTTCATTCATTCTTTCTTTCTTTCTTCCTCCAATTCTTCCTTTCTTTCTTTCTTTCTTCTCTTTCTTTCTTCATTTCTTACATTCTCTTTCCTCGGTGACTCATGATAGTTTAAACTTACTTTTTATATTACTATTGTCAACATTAAAACAGTTTCCTTCTTCCTTTATTTCTTCATTCCTTCCTTCCTTCCTTCCTTCCTTGCTTCCTTTCCTTCTTTCTTTCTTTCTTTCTTTCTTACATTCTTCTTCTTCGGTGACTCATGGTCGTTTAACTTTTCTCTTTCCTTCTTTCTTATACACAACATTAAACACATTTTTTATTTTAGTTTCTGTTCTCACTCGCTCATTATTTCTTCCTTTCGTCTTTCTTCTTTCTTTCTTTCTTTCTTTCTTTCTTCTTTCTTCTTTTTTTACATTCTTTATCGCATTTCAAATAATATATTTCTTTCTTTCGTTCGTTCATTCTTCCTTTCTTTCTTTCAATTATTCCTTCTTTCTTTTCATTTACCGTTCTGAACATTCTTTCTTTTTATCTTCCCGTTTCACTCACTCATTCTTTCTTTCTTCTTTCTTTCTTTCTTTCTTTCGTCATTCCTTTCTTTCTTTCTTTCTTACTTTTTATATAGAATTGAATAAATATTTCTTTCTTTTGTTCTTTCTTTCTTTCTTTTCTTCTTTCTTACTTTTTATATCGAATTGAATAATATATTTCTTTCTTTCTTTCGTTTCTTTCTTTCTTTTTTCTTTCTTTCTTTATGTTCTTTCTTTCTTTCTTTCTTTCTTTCTTTCTTACATTTTATATCGAATTGAATAATTATACTTCTTTCTTTCTTTTCTTTCTTTCTTTCTTTCTTTCTTTCTTACATTTTATATCGATTCAAATAATATCTTTCTTTCTTTCTTTTTCTGCTTTCAATATAATCGATTCTTGTATCTCTTTCTTCCTTTTTTTGTTTCATCAACTCTTTCGTTTCTCTGTGACCTTTTACCAGGGTGATAACTCAAAAAGATAAAAGTTTAACATTCACGTAATTTAAAGTTAGACTACGGAGCTATGAGGAAACAGAAAATAGGAATTCACAAGAAACTAATTCATGGCAATTACAAATGAAAACCCAATTTAAAAAAAGGTAAAACCTGGAATCCACGCTATGATTATAAATCAACAAATTATAGCAGTGTTTCAATCTGTTTAGTAGATCTTCTTCAGGTCTTTTTTGATATAAGGAAAAGTAAAATTTGCGTGCTCACAAATAAACTTTGTAGAAGTGGCCTTCTTCTGTAAAGAAGTTGCAATTACCATTATATATATATATATATATATATATATATATATATATATAATATTATATATATATATATATATGTAGTAGATAGATAGATAGATAGATATAGATATAATATAGATATAGTTGTCATCTTCTGTCTATGAGAGTCGATGGATTAGTGTCCAAATTTAATTAATTAATTTGATCTCCGTAAGCCTGGGTGGGTTCATATGGAGGATGAGCTGTTGCCCAAGCAGCAAACACTCTCTCCACACTACCGCTGTGACCCAAAGGAAAGGTAAGGACTCAATGCAGTTTAGCAGCGGTAGTGTCACCGGCGTTGCTGGGTAGCACTGGATTTCAACAACACACCACTTTAGGGACTCCGGCTCCTGATTTTTTTTCGGGGTTTACTCCCCTAGGCTGTCCTTGGGATGGGGTAAAGCGACTACCAATTATGGTAATAATTATGGCAAACCTTACAATGGTAACAAAATGACTAATGCTTCGCCGCATAGGAAAACAAATATTACATGTCATATTTGCAATAAAAAAGGCCATAAATATTATAATTGTAAAAATAGAAATAAGGATTTTTGGTAATAAAGGACTATTTGCTCGTAAATTCCTACCATAAAATAAACTGAACCCCCATCCGTGTTTTTGTATTAAATGTCTTATTTTTGCCCACTCTCAGGGGTGGGGGGTATCAAGCCTCGAAAATCACCTAAAACTCTTAATTGAATACTTTTTTCACCATCTGTAAATTCAAGCCATTAGAATCCATGAGAAAAAACAATAAAATCGATAACGTACATTTTCATCAAAATATGTAGTCTTATAATGGCTGAAAAATGGTATTTTGGGCAAACCTTTGAAGTCCCATATCTCCCCCAATTCTCAAGCGCCATCAACCATTTTTTACTATGTGATACTCATCATCGAACTCTATCAGAAAATCATATTAGTTTGGCATTTTATTTGCACACGCAATTTGCCATTTTTGCCCACTCTAAGGGGAATTATCAACCCTCGAAAATCACCTAAAACTCTTAATTAAGCACTTTTTTCAACATCTGTAAATTCAAGGCATTAGAATTATTTTTCTTGCACCCGTTATGTTACAATTCAAAATATATTTTCTTTATTTATTTTGATATTTATTTCAATGTGCATATTCTAAAAGTTTTTATTTTGCGAGAATGTTTAGTTTTAAAGTGGGGGCTCGTTTTACAATTTAGGCATAAATTGGATCATCCTTTTATGACCGTAATTTTGTTTTTTCGTCGACGATGATTAAAATCTGACGTTTTTATTTTAGAGTACCAAAACCAAAAAAAGAAAAGAAATAACAACAACAAAGGGTAATCATCAATTTTTACTCGTATATTCCTGTCATACAATTAGGCTTGGGCATTTTATGGTAGGAATTTACGAGTAAAAAGTTGGAGTGTAAAAACGAGCCCCCTCTTTAAAACTACTGTCTGTCTGACTGTCTCTCTCTTTCTGTCCCTGTCCCTGTCTCTGTCTCTGTCTCTCTGTCTATTTGTCTCTGTCTGTCTGTCCGTTTGTCTCTCTCTCTCTGTCTCAGTCTCTGTCTCTCTGTCTATTTGTCTCTGTCTGTCTGTCTGTCAGTCTCTGTCTGTCTGTCTAATTGTCTCTGTCTGTCAGTCTGTCTGCCTGTCTCTCTGTCTCTCTCTGTCTCTCTGTCATTCTCATAAAATAAAAATTTTAGAATATACACATTGAAGTGAATATTAAAATAAATAAAGGAAAGATATTTAGTATTGTAACATAACGGGTTTAAGAAAAATAAAAACATTTATTGCAAAAACACGGACATAAAAGGGGGTTTAGTTTATTTTATGGTAGGAATTTATGAGCAAATAGTCCTTTATTACCGGATTTTTGTCAAAATATAAAGACATATCCCCCGCCCCCCCAAAAAACTTATTTTTTCGCTGTTGGATATGACAAACTATCAGATAAGGATAGTTTGCTCTTTGACTGGGGTGTGACCCGGCATGTAATTAAGGATAAATCTAAATTAATAAATGTGGACCCCAATTTCGAACCAGAAAATCATTTTGTCGAGTTAGCAAATCCAGTGGTTTAGTTCAGAAACGTGGAGACGCTTGCATATATTTAAAAGGGACAACAAGGGGCATATTTGCAAATGCATTTTAAAAGATGCTTTGAGGGTTCCCAGTTTTAAACATAATATGTTTTCAGATCGGGTGGCTACAGCGGTAGAAGATTTTCCTTGCATTTGAAACATCTGATGATTGCCTCGCATGAAACCAATATGGTCGTGAATGTTCCTTTGTCACCTAATGAATAGATATGTAAAACCTTTATATATTATATTATATTATACATATATATATATATATTATATATATATATATATATAGAGGGAGAGAGAGAGAGAGAGAGAGAGAGAGAGAGAGAATATGGCTGAATATATCATAAGTAAACAGTGCTCAATATCATGGCTAGAGCATTAATATCTAAGTTAAGGTAGCGTGAGCATGGGATCAACTTGGCCTGGTTACTGACAGTTTCTCGCCTATGCGAGTTTTTTGTGTGAAAATGATGGTATTTTTATATAACTGTATTCTCGTGTTGTATGTTTACGTGAATGCGGTTATTTTTGTACTTGCGCGTATGTTGTCATGCGGGTGTCCATGAAATTCATTTAAAAAGAAATGCCATAACTAGACTGCTTCATTTCCATTGATCTTTTGAAAAAGAGATATTATCTCGAAAATTCAAGGATAAAATACAGGTTAAAACACAACATCATTGTTACCGTATTATTATTTTTTCTTTACACCTGAATTGTGATAGCCTTCTAAATCAACCTCCTAACCAATATGTACACAATGCTTCAAGCAAATTATAAAACTCTCTTATATATATATATTATATATATATATATATATATATATAATATATATATATATAATCAGTGCCCGTGTCAGTTTCGAGAGACAGAACATTTTACCATGACAATAAATTGATTGAGAGAATTGAAGACAACATTTTAAAAAAAATATCTCACTTTTCTTTTATTTTGTGCGTGTTTTTTTTTTTGTGCGTGTTTTTTTTCGTCCATTAAAGAAATATTGGAAATAGATTCAGTGGGCAAGATGGACTCAAGAGGTTGTGTCTTGCTGATCCTTCTCACGTGACACGGACGCCACTTATGATTGGCCTGTGTCATTGAACACTGGGGAAAAAAAGAGGATTGGATCTTTTTTATTTGTTTCAGTTTTGTGTTGCTTTTCTTTTTTTTTCTTTTTTGTTGTTGTTGTTTGGGTTTTTTATGATCAAAGTTATTATCTGAATTTTTTTTCTTTTAATATTCTATTTGTATTTTTTAATCTGAATATTTAATTATGTTTTTTGATTGTTTCTTTCTTGGGTTTTATTCATTTCTTCTAATTTCTTTTTCATTTTTCTTTATTCCTTCCTTTCTTCTTTCTTTCTTTCTTTCTTTCTTTTATCCCCATTGTTCTTATTGTTACAATTTCTTTATTTCCACATTTCTTCTTTTTTGTTTCTTCTCTGTCTCTGTCTCTGTATGTCTCTGTCTCTGTCTCTGTCTCTGTCTCTCTGTCTCTCTCTCTCTGTTTGTCTGTCAGTCTGTCTGTCAGTCTGTCTGTCTGTCTCTGTGTCTATCTCTCTGACTCTCTGTGTCTATCTATTTGTCTCTGTCTGTCTGTCTGTCTCTGTATCTGTCTCTGTTTCTCAGCCCCTCTCTGTCTGCCTGTCTATCTATCTGTTTGTCTCTTTTCCCGTCTCTGTCTTCTGTCTGTCTGTCTGTCTGTCGGTATTTCTCTCTCTCCCTGTCTCTGTCTGTCAGTATGTCTCCCTGTATGTCTGTCTGTATGTCTGACTCTCCCTCTCTGTCTGTCTGTCTATCTGTCTCTCTCCCTTTCTCTGTATTCTGTCTGTCTGTCAGTATTTCTCTCTCTCTCTCCCTGTCTCTCTCTCCCTCTCTGTTTGTCTGTCTGTCTGTCTTTCCGTCTGTCAGTCTCTCTGTCTGTATCTGTCTCTCTGTCTGTATCTATCTCTGTCTCTCTCTCTCTCCCTGCCTCTCTTCTTTCTCTCCCTGTCTCTGTAATCCCCTCTCTCC
>CM042172.1:70284846-70288228 GCA_023376005.1 Doryteuthis pealeii | reverse complement strand
CCTCCCTCCCTGCTCTGTCTGTCTGTCTGTCTGGTCTGCTCTCAGGTCTTTGTCTGTCTGGTCGGGTACTGGGTCTTCTGTCTGTCTGGTTTTTCGTCTGTCTGGGTTTTCGTTCTCTCACCCCTCTCGTCCTGTCTGTCTCTCTGTTTGTTGTCATGTCTGGTCTCTGTCTCTCACCCCCTCTCTCGTTTTCTGTCCTCTATCTCTATATATATATATATATCTGGTCTGTCTCCGTCCCTGTCTCCATTCTCTCTTGCCCGTGTCTGGTTCTGTTCTGGTCTGTCTGTTCTGGTCTGTCTGTCTCTGCCTCCTCTCTGCCTGTCCTGTCTGTCTGTCTGGTCTCTCTCTCTTTCTCTTCCCTGATTCTGTCTCTCTGTCTGTCTGTGTTTCTCTGTCTCTCTGTCTCTCTGTCTCTGTCTCCCTCTCTCTGTTATCCATTTTTTTCTAATTCTTACATTCTTTCTATTTTTCATTTTTTCTTAATGCATTTTGTGTTTAGTAAAAGTTTTGTTCTATCGAATCCTTTTTTTCTTTCTTTTGTTTTTATACGTATTTCTTTCGAAATAAAGAAAGAAATAAAGAAAGAAATAAAGAAAGGTGAATTCTAATTCGTAGTAAGATATCCCACTGGTAGTTCGGAAAAAAGATAAATTGCACATAGTTTCGCTTGCCAATATTTCTCTGACAAAAATCATCCCTTTCTCACTGAATAGATATAATCCCGTATTTACATCAATACTCCTGGCTTCTTGCGTTTCTCCCCTGAGAAGTGGCCAATAGGCTAGCTAGCTAGCTAGCTAGCTAGATAGATAGATAGATACTTATATGGTGATAAAAAATACAGAATCTGAAACTTATAGAAGAAAGAAGGAAGAAGAAAAAGAAAAGAAAAGAAAGAAAAAGAAGAAGAAAGAAAAAGAAGAAGAAGGAAGAGAGAAGAAGAAGAAGAAGAAGAAGAAAGAAGAAGAAGAGAAGAAGAAGAGAAGAAAAAGAAAGAAAAAAGAATCAAGAAAAAGAAGAAGAAAAGAAGAAGAGAAGAAAGAAAAGAAAGAAGAAGAAGAAGAAGAGAGAGAAGAGATAAGGGAAGAAGAAGAAGAAGGAGAAGAGAAAAGAAGAAAGAAAGAAAAGAAGAGAGAAGGTGAAGGAGAAAGAAGAAGAGAAGAAGAAGAATGAAAAGATCAAGAAGAAGAGAAGAAGAAGAAGAAAGAAGAAGAAGAAGAAGAAGAAGAAGAAGAGAAGAAGAAGAAGAAGAAGAAGAAGAAGGCGGAGGAGAAGAAGAAGAAGAAAAATCGAGATCAAGAAGAAGAAGAAGAGAAGAAGAAGAAAGAAGAAGAGAGAAGAAGAAGAAGACAAAAAAGAAGAGCAAGAAGAACAAGAAGAACAAGAAAGAAGAAGAAGAAGAAGAAGAAGAAGAAGAAGAAAGAAGAAGAAGAAGAAGAAAGAACAAAAAGAAGAGCAAAGAAGAAGAAACAAAAAGAAGAGCAAGAAGAAGAAGAAGAACAAGAAGAAGAAGAGAAGAACAAGAAGAACAAGAACAAGAACAAGAAAAAGAAGGAGAACAAGAAGAAGAAAGAAACAAGAAGAAGAAGAAGAACAACAACAACAACAACGAGAACAAGAAAAAGAACGAGATCGTGAAGAAGAAGAAGAAGAAGAAGAAGAAGAAGAAGAAGAAGAAGAAGAACAACAACAACAACAACAACAACAACAACATCAACAACAACAACAAGAACAAGAACAAGAAAAAGAAGAAGAAGAATCAAATAAAGAATTATACGGAGATATGAATAGGAGTAAAATACAATTTAAAAAAAAAACTTAAATAACAACTGATGTATAAAAAAAATTATAATTCAAAATATGAAATAACTTCAATTGAATTCACTATTGATTCCAGATTTTTTGTTCACTTTTTTAAAAAAAGTATTTTTTGAATCTTCTTTTATAGGCCAGCTCAAATATCCAACACTTAAGAGCTCAATAGCCAATTGATCGTGTCATCTGTGATCCGAGATACCGCTGACACACAGCGATTACTTCTCTGTTTTTTAAGCTGATTCTCTTTCTCTTTCTCTTTTTTTGTTATTCCTTTATAGAATCTCTGAGACTCTGAGACACTTCCAGGATTCAATAATTCCTTTAAAACGTCTGCCGTATGACATTTTGCTCTGTGGTCAATAATAACGCTCGCTAGCTTGCTGATGTGTCAAAACCAAACGTATCTTTAGAGAAACTAGCAAAATATAAAGACACCCTCCGGGCGATGTAAAAATAATTTTTTGAAAGATATTGCCTGAGGAGATGGGAGCTGAAAATTCAATGTCATAGAGTGTGTACTATAAGTATGTAAAATCGTCAAATTTATTAAAGGAGTAAAAAAGTAAGAAAGAAAGAAAGAAAGACAATTTGAAATGGAAACAGTTCCGATAACTTTAAATATTATATTCGAATAAAACAATCTATATATAAATATATAACACCGGGCATCTATTTATTGAAACAATGAGGATTGTCTAACGTTGCATGCTCACATTTTGAGTATATTTATTCTATGTTATGACGTTGGATTATGTGTTGGGTAATGTGACGTAAGCAGTGACGTAATTTTTGTTGCAGACAAAAACCGGAAGCGAATCTCCTTTATTAATAGATAGATTGAAGGACCTTATCTAATTATTAACAGAGAGTATCTGTCTAAGTCGGGCAAAAGGTCAAGCTTTAAGGGAACAGACTAAACAATATATATTTTACAAGCAGGACCTGTGGTAATACAATAGTTTATGATAGTTTAATCGTTACAACGTTTCATATGTTTACTTAAGAGTTTAACAAAATAGTTTAATATGTAAAAATATAATCACCTTGATTTAACTCTCACTGTCTATGTCTCACTCACCCTGTTTCTACTGTCTTTCTTTCTTTCTTTTCATCTTTTCATAGGATTTGATTGAAAATTATTATCGTTATCGGTTCGGTGTGCTCACCCCCTCACTATGTATTTCCCCTACTCTCTTTCTTTCTTTCGTGTATATATATATATATATATTACTGATGAGGGGTGAAACCCCGAAACGCGCGTCTGCAGATTACTTTATATACGCTTCCCAATTTTCAGGTTGAGCACTCTGTGTAGAAGGGACTAATTGAGAAAATTCACCGCTTCGGCGAAATGCTAGTCTCACTTGTTTACATAAGTTAGAGACCTCTGGTGAGTTTATTTCCGGTTTAGGAAATATAGCGATTATTCTGCCTTCTATTCTAGGCAGCTGCTTGTGGACCCATCGGTAAGAGACTTGACGAGCGAAAGTTCGTTCGGGTCTCGATCCCGACCAGAGGTAGCTGCTGAAAAATAAGTCAAGCTGTACTGATGAGGGGTGAA
>CM042172.1:70274846-70279846 GCA_023376005.1 Doryteuthis pealeii | reverse complement strand
ATATATATATATATATATATATATATATTATATATATATATATATATATATATATATCAACCGGCAGAGCGTTCGGCTAGGAATCACAAGGTTCCTAGTTCGATACCGGCCCTCGCCAAATAAGCGTATGAGTAGCACAGGGATCTGTGCGGTAAAGTAAGTAACTGATGGTAGGTGTGGCGTTCCACCTCAGAAGCAAAAACAATCTCCTTGGTCTAGCGATAGTTAAAAGGGGATAGATTCCCTCGTTGATTGGCAGATACCGAGTTTAGGCCACCCTGACGACTTTACTTTATTTATATATATATTTGGTATTTGTGGAAAAGGTGACTTACCGGTGAAACAGGTCACAATGGTTAGTTGATGCAAGATTCACTATGATAAGGCAGCGATATAAAAAATATAAAGTGCTCAATACGTTGGTAGAGCAAATTTATTAGGATAAGGGTAAACGGTAATAACCTACTCGAGTTTCATCATAAGGATCTTCAGCGTTAAATCCACTGGATTAATCAAGATATTGATTAATTGCAGTTGATTGCACGTGTGTATTTTTTTGTTGTTGCGATAAACGGTTGGTTAGAGGACCGCAGTCAAAGAACGCCGATTCAAGATTCGAAAATTCAAAAAATTCAAAAAAGCGGAAATTGCATTTTCTCAAGATCAAAATATAAACATTGTTAGAAATCCGCTTTGTGCTATTGTTTTAATGGTTTATGACAATGATGAGATTTTACTATATTATTATAGAGTCTGTAGCGATTAAATGTGGTTTTATCAATATATGTTAAACATTATTTATTTTAATTCAAGTCAATAGAAAGTGTATATATGAATACACACATGGAGGTGGATTTTTTAACTTCTCAATGGTCTTGTTATTAAAAAAATAGGTTATTATAAGTACTTATGGTGGTGGGAAATGGGGTTGAGTTATGTTTGAAAAAAATTCCATTTTAATTTGCTCTAATTAGTCGTAATTTTCAATTAAGAAAAAAACTGACCAATCTCTTGCTTTACATTCTCCCTATCACTTTCTTCTTCTCTATGTATCTCTTGATTACCTCCTCGTTTTTATATATTAGTTTCTCGGGGAGCAGAGAGAGAGAGAGAGAGAGAGAGAGAGAGAGAGAGAGAGAGAGAGAGAGAGAGAGAGAGAGGAGAATTTGAAATGTATTTCTATGTTAAATTTCATAACCAGCAACCCGTAGCTTAAATTAGGTCAATCATTCTCTTCCTTAGAAATCTTACAAAATTATTTTATTGTTTTGTCTGGCCATATTTATTTAAAAAAAATCTAATTCGCATGGCAAACTCACTTTGACTCAGAGCTGAATGTTCAGTACATGTTTTTGTTTTAGTATATATATATATATATATATATATATATATATATATATAAAGATAATCTAATGAGTCAGAAGAACCTACTATTAGTTTCGCATAAAGCTCTTCAGGGCTAAAATCTGACTCAGATTTTAGCCCTGAAGAGCTTTATGCGAAACTAATAGTAGGTTCTTCTGACTCATTAGATTATCTTTATTATTGGCTCTACTTAGGTATCGAGCACTTTTTACTTATTAGCTTTCTCCTAGCGGTTATATGAATATATATATATATTATATACATATATATACATATAAATTGTTTTTTCTTTTGGCCAAATACTGTACCAATAGATTATTTTTTGTTGGCACGAATATCTTGGTCTTTTCTTTTTTTCAAAAATATTTTTCTCCCTGGTTGATGTTTCGTAGTATATTTTTACAATCAAACTATTTGCTGTTTTTTTTTCTCTCCGCAAGGATTTACCAACACGCTTGGTATATCATATATATATATATATATATATATATATATATATATATATATATATATATATATACAGGAGATGACATGATGTGTGCTTAAATTATTAAATGAAAAATTAAAATAATTTAAGCACACATTAACAAAACCCCAGAAGTATTCACCGTGGACCTCTATGCTTTTATTCACCCGGCCAAAATTTTATTCACCCCTCAGGGTGATAAATGGACCACTGAGAATCCTTAAAGTAGGGGACAAACGCTGCTGTTTATGTGAAGTCAGCCTAACACTAAAAGTGAAGCTTCAAAACTTGCACTCCTTTGACCTTATATCTATCACGGGTCTATTATAATGGATACGACGTAGAGAGATACTTGAATCTCACTTTATCAAGTACTCATTAATTCATAATATTCCTTGATTATAAATCGAGCCCAATTTACCTGATAATCCGATGCTTACGTGCGTTAAAATATCACCCTAATTTATGCTACATTAAGCAGATAACAGCAAGATCTGAATTAGAGAACTCCTTACATCCTGAGATTTACGCATTAATCGCTGGAGGCAAAAATGTTTATCGCTTATTTTTTTACAGTTCTCTTGTCAGATACGCAGAAGTGTTCAGTTACGCTATTCACAGTTACTCGTTAAAAAGCCTCCATGTTGAATCAAACTGTACTTAAAGTTTTTTATGGCGTTTGTGTTGTAATGGGTCGTAATTTTGGTGATCCCGGCATTATACCAACACACAACTTTCGGTGTTTTAAAAAGAACTTGAAAATTTTTATGGTGTTTGTGTTGTATAGCCGCTTGAATGGACTTCAATAAAACCACAGACACGTATACATAAAAATAGGACCCGTCTTTATTTTCTTCGGTGTGTGGGTGGTGAGGTGTGACGAGTGTTCACAATGAAAATGCCGGTTGGCTGGCCAAGAGAGCAGTGTTCACAATGGACTTCCGAGTGGTTGACGGGAGACGAGGTTATCTTCTCGGCTGCTGCTGGGGACTGAAATGTACATCCTTCATCCACTAGTCTTTTTATACAAAATACTATGCCCAGGCATTTATCGTTTGATCTGATAACGGACATTTGTTATATATTTCTTTATCTTTCTCTCTGTCTTTTCACCCGAAGAGGTGTCTTCCGTTTTCCTTTTTGTCTTTTATCTATTTCTTCATCTTCTCCCTGCTTCTTGGCCGGAAAACCTCTCTTCCGTTTTCCCTTTTTTTTAATATATATTTTTTATCTATCTTTTTGTCTTTTGACCGGAAGAGGAATCTTCTGTTGCAAGATATGCAACATTTGTGTTGTAATGGGCCGTAGTTTTGGTGATCCCTGCATTATACCAACACACAACTTTCGGTGTTTTTTAAGTGAAAAATCAGCCACACATTTTTTTTCAAAACTTTGCCTTCGTTTGAGTAAAAAGATTTTTTTTTTTTTTTTAATATTATCACTGTTACAGCTTAATCATATCAAAGCCTATTGGATGTGTCTGTGGTGATCGTGGACATATTTTCAATTTGAATTCTTTTTATAATATTTCATTCCTTTCATTTAAAATGACAAACTTTTCTGTTTTAAAATTGAAATTGCTATTTCTCTGAATGTTTGAGATGAGGCTTGATGATTAATATTATCTGCGTTATTCGGACTATTGTCCTTATCTTTATTGTTATTTGTACAACGTTTCGGCCGATATATGAAATACCTGAAAAAGGCCGGAGGGTATATCGTCTGAAACGTTGTATAGATAACAATAAAGATGAGGACAACAGTCCGAATAACGCAGATAATATTGAAATTGCTATTTTTAAAAAGCAATTTCTAGGTCAGATGATGCAAAAATGAGTATTTTTGGTGCATTTCAGCAGACGATCTTTGATGCTATTTCCTCAAACAAAGGTACAAGGAAGAAGTTTTTGGTTTCAGTATTCATAATACTGTAAGGGACTTAATGTAGTAGTCTCCCTTGTCACAGAGTTTGTGTAATCACCTGCATCAGGAGTCCCTTTTTGGTCACGTGACGCAGGAACTGAGGAAGATCACCCTCTTTTGCCGAAGCTACTGGACAAGTACGGACGTGCTGGGTACCTCTTTCCAGCACATACATGGTGTATACCAGACGGTACAGACCCCACATACAGTAAGTAGTTTCCACCATTGTGTCTCTCTTACGCTCCTACGTATATTTGGACATTTGTGACATTGTATATCCGGGGGATTTTCGTTCCACTCTATGTTAAAATAAAGGTATAAATGTAACTAACGCGTTTATTGTTGTTCTACTGAAGTATTCCGCGTTAGGGTACTTTGGTTTTAAGTAACCTAATGCTTTATTAAAAATCTCCCTACTTCCTGTCCCTTTGGCACAGGAGAGTTCTAGCCGCTACAAGGTTATCCTCAGAGCAGAGAGTTTTTATTTTTTCAGAGGAAGACGAATAATACAGAAGAAAATTTTTAAAATTGATTTTGTTGTAAAATAGAATCTTTTTTCTTAAACTCAAAAGCGTTTCCAAGCTTTTTAAAAAAATCAAAACACTGTGTTCTGATGATGGCCTTGTAAGGGTTAGAACTCTCCTGTGTCAAAGGTACAAGAAGTAGGAAGATTAACTTCCCTTGATTTTTCTGTTATTATTTTATTTTATATTATATCCAACGTTATCAGCTTTCGTAAACAAACGCACATATAAACATTAACGGTTAATAACATCATATTCACACATTCACTATAGACTTAACATCTTTTATTTTATCCCTCACAAAAACATTCCTTAACAGTGTCCTGAAGATGGTACAATATACCGAAATGCTTAAGTATTGACACATAAAATTGCTTCCCCTGATCGTAACATCCTGTGTTTGTTATATTTTTGAAAATATTTTCTTCTCATATTGTCGGATTAATTTCCTCACCGTATTTCCATTATATCCAACATAATTTAAAATATAATATTGTATGTGTTAAGCAAATTTTGGTCAAAACACACGTCAACATATACTCTGTGAACCTCTTCTAATACTAACAGGGAAGTGCGTGGTGTAATGGTTAAAGACATGGGAAATGGACTCGTCGCCCGAGTTCAAATCCTGGACGTGGTAATTGCATTTCACTTAGCGCTAATACCTTTGGGAAAGGAAAACTCTGAATTCAAAACTTGTTGAACTCCGCTTAAGAAATTGA